>QXVX01005122.1:0-11365 GCA_013436065.1 Halocynthia aurantium | reverse complement strand
GTTTGTACATAATTCAATACAATAAATTCTACAATTACTGTCCTATTACATGTAACCAATTACAATAAAGTATTCAGGCAAAGTAATTAATATTATGGTGAGTTTTCAACAGTAGTATATATGGGATACTACATTGGAAAATGCAAGGATCTATGCTATACAGGAAGTTCCTCACTAGACTCACGCCCATTATTATGACTGCCAACTATGACCGTTATATAGTGTTTCCATTCAACGTTTACGACGTTTCAACATTGAAACAATTCACTTCACAACCACACCGTTGGAATGGAACCTTGTCCTTGAACTAAACACTTACTTTCCGCATTTGGCTCGCTGCACGAGACAGAATAACTTTTATCTGATTTTCATTTTCCGGTTCAAAGTACAACTCCGGGCGAGCAGTGTAAGTTTTCGCCCAATCTTCAAACACATAACCTTCGATACCTTCAATGCAGTTTTGCTGCGTACCCATTGCCAGTAGTTGATAGGTTGCACAAGGTAATTTCTACAGTTAGTAAAATACAGAAAACAAAACATATACTTTATGGACCTTCCCTCACACAGTGAATCCAGTCCACCTGTGTGGGGGTTTATTCTTTAATAAACCCGCTACGGAGGGCGACACCTTGACGTGGTGTAGCGGCTTATAAACTAAGATCGCCCGATGTAACACTGTCAATGCGACTTTTGTGCTTGTTTACTGTCAGCAATAGATGTAATGTCAGGTTCTATTTCGAGATTGCACGGCCTGCTTCACCTGCTATCGACTTTGGCACATTACAGCTAAGGCATTACACAGGCTGTATAAGCTCACAGTGTATAAAAAAGCTTTCTGCAAACATTATTTTGGCGTCATGTTGAAAAACAGAAACAAGAACGTGCCGCGCAACCCATTCAGAGTTGAGCTAAAACTCGTCGCTGCCTCATCTCGGGTTCATGCCCTGGATTTGATCTAATCCTCAAATTCAGCGGTTTCTACTCGAAATATTATTGGAATCACACAAAACACATTACACAGATCAGTGGGCAATTATTAATATTTATTTCATGTTATCATTATTATTTTTATTTTTATTTTTCATGATGACAGGTGAGGCACTGCCTCACTTGCCTCCACTGACCGCACGTCCCTGACACACCAAGTTAACGTTAAGTAACTAGGTGGTTAGTGACTTAAAAAGGGAATAACGGCTCCCGTCAGTTTGCTGTGCATATGAGGATTATATGTATAGATTCGTTATGAAATTCTACATTCATTGGCATGTCGTGTATAGTGGGACGGCAATTAGTCCACTAGTTATTAAGGGTTGTATAACACGGGGTCACTCGTTACGGCCGACACGAGTTTTGAAATGGGATTTTCTGAGGTTAACCTCAATCAATCGACCCAATTTTTTAAGAGAATGTTGGTTTATGTATTAAGTCTCATATGTGCTAATTTTAGCTTGATTGGATCATTAGAAGTTCATTATTAGCGTTGATTGTACTTTGCCATCTAGCGGTTGGCAGTTTTTACTTCACTTAACAGTTATAAATGATTCAACAGTGCCATCTAGCGGTTGGAAATTTTTACTTCACCTAAAGCTTATAAATAAACTTCTAATGATCCAATCACGCTAAAATTAGCACACATGTGACGGCTCCCGTTTGTTTGCTGTGCATATGAGACTTATATGAATGAATTCGCTATCAAATTCTGCATTCATTGGCGTGACGTGTATAGTGGGACAGCAATTGGTCCACGAGTTATTATGGGTTGTTCAACGCGGGGTCACTCTTTACAGCCGACCCGAAATAGGTATTCGAGTTTCAAAATAGAATTTACCGAGATTAACCAACCCAATTTTTTCAGGGAATGTTGGTCTCAATTATATGCTAATTTTAGCATTAGAAGCATTGGATCATTAGAAGTTTGTTTATAAGCGGTAGGTGAAAGTATAATTTCCAACCGCTAGATGTCCCTATAGAATCATTAATAACCGTAAAGTGAAGTCAAAATTTCCAACCGCTAGATGGCAAAGTACAATCAACGATTCTCAATGAACTTCAGATGATCCAATCAAGCTAAAATTAGCACATAATACATAAACCAACATTCCCTGAAACCCCCCCCTCGATTGATTCAGGTTAACCCCGAAAAAATATTTTTGAAACTCTTGATCAAAAGCGTAGGTGAAGTAGAAATTTCCAACCGCTAGATGTCACTGTTGGTTAATTTATAATCCGTTAAGTGAAGTAAAAACTTCCAACCGCTAGATGGCAAAGTACAATGACCGCTTATGAATGAACTACTAATGGTCCAATCACATTGAAATGAGCACATATGAGACGTAATACATAAACCAATATTCCTTGAAAAAATTAGGTCGATTGATTCAGGTTAACCCCGAAAAAATCTATTTCGAAACTTGTATTCCTATTTCAGGTCGGCCGTAACGAGTGACCCCGCGTTGAACAACCCTTAATAACTAGCGTACCAATTGTCGTCCCACTATGTACGACACGCCAATGAATGCAGAATTTCATAGCGAATCTATACATAGAAGTCACATATGCGCAGCAAACTAATGAGAGCTGTTATCCTCTTTTTAAGTTAAGGTTAAGTCACTAGGTGGTTGGTGACTTAAAAAGGGGATGACGTTTATTTGCTTTATAGATCAGTAAACCGGGATCGCATGTAGCAGTGTAAGATTTTGTCGCCTTACGCAACTACCTACAATAATTATATATTATGTGATTTTGTCTCCAGTTCCCATTATTCCAAGTACAGCTGATTTTAATGGTTTAACTTTTTCAGTCAGACCTCAGTTACAAATGTCTGACATAACTCTGGAACCTGCAATGAAATAGGGATGTCATATATATACCAACACTACCATGCAGTTTTCAATTGTATACCTCTCCCTGACATGAAAAGTAACAGTGATGTATGGATAATAAGCATAGACCCTAACTTTTTCAAGGGACTCGGATACCAGCGTAGTGCTAACGGTTTTTTCGTACTATGCTACAATATCATTGAATCATTTATAATAGGTGTCTGTTCGTAAACTTCTTTAATTCCATTTATAATTGCAGCACAATTCTAGTTATTGTTGGTAACTTTAAATGGATTCTAAGAAACGATTGCAAATACCAGGTGAGGTATTAGATGACCTGTGCAGTAGATTTTTGTTGAATATTCCCTGCCAAGAGAAAGATGATATGGTGCGACTGTGCTTTCAAATCGAACTCTCTCACTGGTTCTACTTGGACTTTTACAGAGCTGAAAATACCACTCTTCCCGACTGTAGAGTTAGGGAGTTCACGAAGCTTATTTTTGAAGCGTATCCTTTTTTGCTGAAACCGCCAGACGCAAATGTAGATGAAGTGCTCACGAGATGGCGAGAGTATAAGCGCAGTGTGCCGACTTTTGGAGCCGTTATACTCGATGAATACCTCGAACACGTCCTGTTGGTGCAAGGCTATGTGGTGAAGTCCAGTTGGGGTTTCCCAAAGGGTAAGGTCAATAAGGACGAGAGTCCAGAGGACTGCGCAGCTAGGGAGGTGCTGGAAGAAACTGGCTTTGACATTAAAACTTACATGACCGGTACGGAATTTATAGAAATGCGCATAAGCGAGCAACTCACGAGACTTTATTATGTACCCAGAGTACCGAACATGACCCACTTTTCCCCCAAAACGAGGGGTGAAATAAAAAGCGTGGAATGGTTTCGTGTAGATGACCTTCCTTGTCACAAAAAAGATTTGACACCAAAACTGAATTTGAACATGGCCCCCAACAACTTTTTTATGGTCATACCATTTGTCAAGCAGATACGAAGATGGATATCTGCTCAAAAAGGTAAAAAGTCACTCAAGTCCACGCCTGTTAAACGACAGTCTTTGGGCGAAGTAAGGACAGATGGCCAACACAGATTTAAAAACAATCAGGGATCAAAGGGGTCATCTCTGTTACAGCAGGGTGAAATACCGATCGACGCGGAAAAACAGCGTCAGTATTTTGCAAGGGAGAACAACTTGCAATTGGAAAAGATCTTACAAGTGAAAAATGGTGAGAAATCGCCTAATCAAAAGAGAAAGAAGAACAAGGGATCCCAAAAGCAGAGCATTAACTCCTTGCATCACCAACCTGCTATCCAGGGTGCTGGTAGAGGTAGAGGCCGGATTTTATTCATGGAAGCCATGCCAGACTGTTGGAAAAATTTCAGATTCGACCAGTCTTCTTTGCTGGATACCATTAATCAGTTTGCCCCTTAGAATAGAAATTTTTATTACGATATGGATACGACCAAATATATGCATGCAGTTTTCAATCACTGTGAAATCAGGCAATTTTGACAGAAGCAGGATTCGAAATAGTCTCGTTCCGTAAGAATCGAGAGGATGACGAATAACAAATGTACAGTTTGTAGATTTTTTAAATGAGTGTGCTGAATGTTATGAAGCTAATCGGACAACCTCATTTCCAATTTTCAAGGAAATTTTCAGAGTTTCATTGAATAACTCTTCCATGATTAGAGGAACCACTGGACTGTGGACAAGAAACCTACTTTGAACCTTGTTTGTACTGTTATTGTGAAAGGATTGACTTAGTCATTAAAAGATGCTGTCCACATTTCTTGGGGGATTATAATGTATTGATTGTGCTGCTAGCATTGAAGCTTTGTTACCAAATTTCATTACTGAGCATTGTATACAGTACCTAACAATCTGTGCCTCTACTGAGGTAGCCAAGTTTTATGTAAATTCACAATTTCAACTTGTTAAGTTTGGAATCCACATCTGAATCACTGGTTTGACAGCACTGATTTTTATTCTCAACTGCGACTGTCCAGAGCTGAAATTTAGATACAAAAAATTTATTTTATTTGAAAAGGATGTGTGGTCACCATTAGTCCAGCAAAACACATATTTACACCACAGCCTGTCACCTCTGAAGTTAAACATTATTTTCCTTACCTTCAAAGGGTTATGTAACGGGATGACCATTCATACCAATGTCTAAAATAGGCAAGGTTCGGTAGATCTAACGTATTTGTATAGTGTTAGATCACAATATCTTTTTTCCTTCCGATTCCCCGGCGCTAAGTTGTTCATTTGATCACTGGTGTTGAGTTTCTGACATTTCCAGTCAACATCTCTTCTCTATAAAGTAATAGCGGTTATCCCACAGGAAAGAAAACCTCCATACCATCCCATTTTATATCTATGTGCGGGCAGCAGACTATCAAACACGGCAGGCATCTGAACTTCATTTTTTTTATATTGTTTGTTGAATGTTGCAACATCAGTGAATGATCGTGTCAGCATTAGGTTAAAGTGTGTATTTTTAATGTGGGTTTTATGAATGATTCATTCCTGATACAGTACTGGGAATCACTATTTTGTATGCTGTAAAGTCTTAATATTGCACTATGTTCTTACTTGGAAACGATTCTGTAAGAATCTCATATGAAGAGTTGTAATTTTAGTATTCTCATTTACAATATAAACACTGAAATCACCTGACTTTATACTAAGCCGGTGGCCATTTTTAGTGACATAAATTCATTAACAATAACATGGTGTAGTTGGCAACCACTGTACTGAACAAAGGTAAGGTATCCTGTGCTGTTTGCTTTATTTTCCATGGATTTTATGCAGTTCTTGCAGTGTAGCACGTACTGTGGTAAGGTAAATGTGACATGATTTTACTGAAACACTGCATTGCGTTGAATAAAATGAAATAGAGTTCGCACAGTGCTCAAATTTTATGTTCTTATGTGAAAGAGACTGCAGTAAAAAGACCTTATTGCTTCATGTACTCTGGCTAATAATTCCTGAATCTTAGATTACTGGAAGTCGAAGGAGTTCGCCTTGTTACAGATGGTAGTTTCAAGCAAGCAATGAAATCACAGAATAGAAATACAAAAACATGTGCGTGATGCAAGTCAATATGACAAATCTAAAAACCGAGAATGAGGAATTATGGTGAATAATAATTTTGATCACATAGGAACCAAGTTTTAAAATAATTACTCCTGAATTAACACCATGCGAATATTCCTACTATGAGATAATCATTGGGAAATAATTCACAAATGAAGGCAGAGTAGCACCGCAACTTGAATCCACTACACTACTCACTGTTTTGCAGATTATGACATAAGTAGTACCGGATTGACATACATAGATATGTCCAGAACTACACGAACTGGGCAAATGAATCACATCTAAATATAGACATTCGATAGAAACATTATGTCTAATATCAAACTCATGGAAAATTACAGAAATCTGGAGGTAGAAATCCAATAATTCGAAACAATTTCGAAAAATTTTATGCACACAGTATGCGAGAGTGTTGGAAGTTCAAATGAACACGCGCTGCCTCGACTCCCTAGATATTTTAAATTAATAAATACCGTAATCATAAATAACAAGTGCAGTATTAACTGCTGATCAATGGAAGACAACAATTAAAACATAAATTAGTTAAACACAGTGATATCTTTCAATAAGATAACATGGTACATTAGTAACAAAAATACTGGTATTATTATATAATATATGCATTTCTGTAAGCAACATAAAATATTATTTTACTGAAATAACAAAATGATGAAGGAATAAAGGAGGCAGTTTGCTTACATGTTTGTTCAGCTTTCTTCGACGTTGAATGTACAGAATAAAAACGATACAGCAGAAATAGAAACGATAATAAACACATTTCACAACAAATGAAGTTCTTAGCTGTGGTAGTACTCGTAAAGCAGGAAATTTTATCCTAATGTTGATCTGCACATTTTCATTCAACGCTTCAATTGTCAGATACAAAAACACTGTAATGGATAGGCGCTTGATACCTTGCGAGAATGAGTTATGGAAACTGAAGCTAATAGCCTATATGACAATTGTAAATTTGTACTCAATACAAGAACAGGCTGAACATTGATTTTCCAGCTGGGTACTATTTCTGATCAGTTTACTGCGTGGCCACAGACAGCATTGTGATCGTCCCGCGCGCTGTGGTTATGTGAACATCACAGCTGTAGTTATTTCATTTGAAAAACATTCTATTTTTGACATACTGAAAGGTGTCAAGAGATGTAATTGAAGCTTCTATAAATAACCCTCTGTTATTCTGGCTGGAACCAAGAATGTTGTTCAACCTATATTATCAACTATTTGAGTGTGTTGATCAGGTTAGTAAATGTCTCTAATTTGAAAAAATCAACGGCTTCCATATTCCTGACTAGTGTTTTTCAAGACTGTGTATGCGCAAGAACTGTATTGAAGACACGCATCTCGACCTGTGTTTGATACCATGGCATTAGGTCAGTCTCAATTTTTAGTTGTTCATTTAAATCATTAATTTCCTAATGTTCAAATTATATATTTTGACTGAATATATTCCTTTAATTGATATTCGGTAAGAAAGAATAACTTAGATGACTACCGGCAACTTTGTCTTGAACTTCCAGTTTTCAGTTTTCAACGTTTCCTTTGGAATTGCATTACAACTACGGTAAATTTAGATTGATAAAATCCCTTTTTTTAATTTGAATTAAACTGTACGTTGTATGCAAGCAAGAACGGGTCTTGCGTCGAAAAAGGTTACGAACCAACTAACTAGTGTTATTAATAGCAAAATAAATCTTTGGCAAAATATACACATATATAAGCAAGCAGAATCTCTACTGTACCAGGATCCATGTATGACTATATGACTCGAGCATAAGTTAAGTGTTCAAACAACGTTGACAGCATATTTGTGATTTGCAGTGGCCAGTCACATATATGCTTTTTCATATCTAAAAATCAGTAAAGACTTTACATTGACACGAGCTTGAAATCTACATGGAAAAATGTCTAGCGAAACTCACGAATATAGTCCGTGAACACCACCTTCAACCTGAGCAGACTGCGACCTTATTTCGAATTTGAGCTCTCCGCTGTACATCATAGCTCTGAGGGTTATAAATTAGTATACTGTTAACTTCAGGCAAAGAAGAAAAAAGACATGTGATCAAAAATGTCACAAACCGTAAACGAGGAAGGCTCCTGCTGCCGACGTCTTGACAACCATGTTGTATGCCGGAAATCAGGTAAGGGATGAACGTGTGGACTGAACCACGGTCTTGCACTGCCCCAGTGACACCCTGAGCCACTTTAACTGCATCTTTTTCACTAATAATTCCAAAATTAAGGACACGTTATTGGCGGTCGTACAATGCAACTATAGTAAGTACAGTAGTTGAAAAATATTAAGGATTTATAAAAAATTTCGTAAATGCAACTGGGTATGTAGTGTCTGTTTAATCTGACCAGATGAGCAGGGATTAATGTAAACGATCCCCACATTATAACTTGTCTCTCATTCTCAATACAAAACGAGGGGATACTGTATATATCGATCCCATAGTTTTGGATATCAACTGTACAAAACAAATATCAATATGCAATATTCATACATGAGGACAAAAAATAATGACCATGTGATCCCATAATGCTGCAGCTCAGTAGATCTGAAGAATATATTATTCCTGGCAAGAATTGAATGCGATTTCTCAATACCTGTAGTATCTACTGGGTGCACCATATTGCTTCATAACATCGAGTGATCCCATGCCACGATATTTTTTCAGTCTCACACCATCCGAGTAGAAGTATTCGCCAGGAGATTCATTCGTAGCAGCTAGTAGAGATCCCATCATCACTGAAAAAGAGCATGCATCTACATATATAACGATATCACACGATCAGTTTTCATTTGAGAACTAATGAAACCTAACATAATAGTCAAACTTGACTATTTACTCTTTGTAAATGCAAATTAAAGTTAATATAACTTGGATAATGAGCGAAATCACCGATCTATAAAGCTATGAATAAAATCAACAGGAATTGCATGATTTGAATTTGAACAAATGCTATATTTCTCATCCTATGACTATAGATAGGGAAATTACTGTTCAATATTATAATCAATATGGATTTGAACTCTGCTAGTTCCTATGGAACGACTCCTTTCAAGTTAACCACAGAAAATAAAACATTGCTTTCCAAGACTTTCATTATCAGGAATCATGATCATATTTTGTGTAAAAATCAAGCACATGCTAGCAAACCTGTTGAAGCCCCCAGCGAAAGTGCTTTTGTGATCTGCCCAACGTTTTGTATGCCGCCATCGGCGATGACCGGCACTCCGAATCTTCGGGCGTATTCGGCAACTTTGTAAACCGCCGTTGCTTGGGCACGACCGACCGCCATCACTTGGTGAAAAACATTGATGTGGTTAATTTTGAACTTTTAATCCAGAATATTTTTGAATTTGGAATAGATAGATAGATAGATAGATTCTAATAGAACAACTACTGATATTTGAACTGATTACAGCAATGCAATATTTTGGAAATCTTCCATGCTGCATTCTATTTGAATTCAAATCGAATAAGGAAAATTAATTTCACACACGCATAGCAGCACATTAGTCATGGAACAATACAAATCAGTTAAGATATCTACAAAAGCAGTAGTAGACTGTCTTTGTGTTAGTACACATGCTAAGGATGGTCCATGATGGCAGTAGGTACATTAGAATCGATACAAGTAACTTGTTAACGGACATGAATTCATTTGAAGTTGATTATTAATTGAATGAACACTATATTACTTTCTACAAGCTTAGTGAGATTGGGAAGTTCAGTGAATTTTTTTAACTATGAATTTCAATGGTTATAACTATTTTTGGGTTACTTCAGGCTGATTTGGACACTGGATCACAACAAAACTTGATTTATGAGCATTCTATGTATGAAAATTCGATTTTATGACCAAGTATTGGAATAGGGAATATGAATTTGTGTTCCACAAAATTATGTTCAATTAAAACCTGTAAACCTGTATTTTTATCACCCAATTTCTTTCTGTTACAATTATCAAAGTTGTTAAGGCACCTGGAATATATCACTGGATGAAATTTGCCATATTGAAATGCAAACTTACAGCAGAATCTGCATTTTGAAGGGGCCTCAGGCCAACAATTATCTCCAATTTTGAAAAAAGGTTGGGAATGAGTGATGTTTAGTGCACAACTACAGTACCATCTTCATTAATTCATCATGCATTAATTGAAATTCTATCTTAATCGAACCTAGCTAATTCGGATAAATGAAGAACAAAAAAAAAAGCTGACAAAAAAGTGATTATCTAGTCACTAGTGCACATCATGCCAATATTCCACTTACTGAAAGAACCGTTCACTTTTTTGTAATACGCAGTTTCTGGGAGAAAGGTAGTTAACATTTATAAATGATAACAACAACAATCCTGGAACAACTGGTTTTCATATCTCAGCAGAAAATGATGTGTTTTATTGTTTGGTTAAAATGTGGAACGAAAAGAGTTCAGTAGTATAGCAAGTCAGTGTCCGACATGGAGGGAAACTAAAATGTAAAATTCTGGTATACGGAGCGGGTCCTGACAACTTCATTGACAAGAGACGTGAATAGTTCAAACATGCTTCACATGTATTTATGTCGATGATATACATATCTGGACGAGAGGTCTCCAAACAACGACATTTTATCTGGCATGCAAAGAGCCAATACATTTGGGAGTACTGATATTAATGACACGATTTTCAGTGTCATGTTTCATTACAAGGCATGTACCGTAATCACAGTCGCAAAGAAGTAGATCATTCTAGAAAAATGTTCATGTTAGGTATTTTATATTGCTTCAGCCCACAAAGACCAAAAAGGGTGCTATTAGGTCTCTGCCCAAAAAAAGTTTGAGATGACCGACGAAAATAACTAATCTTGCTTTGCAAAATAAAGTTTGACTGAAAATATCACAATTAAAAGTTTGTGATATTCCCCTAGTCATGGTTATTTCACTCGTTATATTCAGTTCTTGATTAATAATAGTTATTTCGCTCACTGAAGATGTCCCATTTATCTAGTGTACCAATTAAACCATTTTCTTGCATGTTTGAAATATAAAGATAGTACCTTCCTGTGTAATGCATATTGAGCCACTACCCATCCCAACCCTCAGCGCATCAACTCCAGCATCTATCAAAGTCTTGGCTTGAGCTGCTGTGACGACTGATAAAAGAATAATAAAATAGCTTTAGTACAGGATTGGTAGTAGACCCTGTCGTTTGAACAAAAGAACATGAAAAACTTATCATACCGTTGCCACCAACCACTTGAAGTAGAGGATGTTTTTGCTTAATGTATTTCACCATGTTCACTTGATAAATTGAATTTCCTTGTGATGAATCCTACATGAAAAACAACTGTAATGCTTATTAAGATTTTAGTCATTCTATCCATCGCTGTGAGCCGCCGTACGAACACAAACGACGCAAAAA
>QXVX01005119.1:0-15202 GCA_013436065.1 Halocynthia aurantium | reverse complement strand
TTGAATAGAACATATTAAGCAGAGCCTGAGTTAAACAATTACTTCATCCCGGACACTTTTTAATATGTAGGAGAAACAGAATATAGACATATATGATGCCAAAATTTAATATTTTTTTGTACGAGTTTTTTGGCAACATTTATTCTCCTCTTCAACATTATATTAGAAATAAGCAAACATCTACCGTGATGTTATCGTGTTCTACATCTACACTACTGACTGCATGATATAATAATACGACAATACATTAATAGAAAGATGCACAGATCAAGCTCAAAATGTATATGAATGTGTATCGCATAGAATATCTTGCCTTGTAGTGAAGCTTAAACCCTATATATTCAGCCTGAAACATTTGTAATGCAATACTTAAAATATATATATACTAGCATACTAGCAAAATGATTCCCTCATCCCTGAATTTCCATTATTATCATAGTCTACACTTCATCACAATTCATATACACTTTGTAATTAAGTAGCAAGTATAATAAGCAACACACACCTAAAGCGTGAATTATGAGTTGTTGGTGATTTTGTAGCACAAGCAGCAGACAATCTAGAATTATTAGTGACGGGAACAACTACTCCCATTCCACCATTAGTGTTCTTCACAGCACCAGCGTCTGGAAATTTCAAAGACCTTTTAATGTGCTGACTGGGTTCGATGTTGCTTCCCAAAACGGGGGTGTTTGGACTCGTGTAGGACGGAGGACCGGTGAAGAAAGTACCGCCGTGATTACCCCGAGGGGTCAGTCTCTGTCTCGGGCGGCCTGGGGAAGATTTTCTAACTTCCCAAGCAAGAGATGTCGGCCTGTTAAGGGAAGTGTGTGATGAAATGAAAATACAACTGAAATGAAATGAAAATAAAACCAAAAACAAAACCTATTCTGGACATCTGTAGATTTAAGTCGTTCTTGAAGATTCATCCAATCTATCAGAGCTTGGAACTCATGTCGATAATTGTCAAGCATGAGAAGAACCTCCTGTAGAAACGATGAAAATAACAAATCATCCGCGAACGTTACTCCGGGAAAAAAAATAGTGAAAAAAAAACACTGGATCACTTACTTTGCATTCTACCACGCTTTCATCATTCTCGCAAGTTAAATAAATCTCATCGACAGCTCTGCGAAGATTATCGAATAAATACGCCCAATATCTGGCACGGATACTAATTTGCTTCTTGCTAGCTGAAGAAGATCTTGTGGTACCTGGGAATTTATTACTTGATTATATATACTTGCTCCCAGTATTATATAAGCGTATTCTAGTTCATCACCAGCATCAGTCAAAAAAAATAATTCTCATATTTGATAATTGATATACTACCTGATGTAGTTTTCGCATCTCTTGCTCTTCGACCAAGAGCATCTTTTGAGGATTCTGCTCGTTTTTTTTCTACTGCGTCGAAGGATTTCGATCTTCCCTTCATCTTCGCACTTCTCTGTCGGTTTCCAGATGCTTTGTTCGATGGAAAATTTTCAGACAGAACTAGAAATTCTGCAAATAAAATAATGTCCATGATAGTACTAGTTTGATTTCTACCAGTCAGGATATGAAAGAGTTATTCGATGGCATTACCTGCATTTCGTTCATCCATGTTGAATGGAACATTCCATGAAATGAGATTTCTTGCAGCGCGTCCTTCCTGTGCAACAATTCTGCGGACTTTTTCTACCGTCACCGGTCTCACCTGAGTTTGAATCAGTAAATCAAATTTATAATATACTAGCAAATAAACCTAACGCTGCCAGGGCCTTTAAGACTGTAAGCAGCCATCCACACATGAAACGATTTTAAATTCTGCTCAGACAATAAATTAAGGAGCATTATTAAGGAAAAAAATTAAAATTCAGAACAACATCTTACTTTCGTATTTGAATTTTGATTTGCATTCATGTTCACTTTCTTTTGTCTTTTCGATTTCGTTCCGTTATTCGAAGTCGGGATGCTGCTACTTCCACTGCTACTGGTACTCTCAGCTCTATCTCTTGAACCGTTTTTCATCTCGGCATTTCAAAAACTAGAGAATTTTTCTCAGAACTTTAGAATGTGATGAAATGTAACCAATAAAACTGGAAAAAGTTTTGAATACATTCAGTTCAATTGAGCTCGCTTTATTTTGTAGTAACCGTGGGTTCTCGGGCGACATCTAACGCTTGATGGCTATAAAAAATTGTTCAAGGTTTTAATCGCTAGATGATGATATCGACAAAATTTGGAATATGTAACAGTGGGTGCTCGTGCGACATCTAACGGTTGATGGCTATAAAACTATGTTCAAAGTTTTATCCGCTAGACTATGATATAGACATAATTGAAAATATGTAAAACAATTAACCGTTAGATGTCGCCCGATATGATAGCCAGTTCAAATTGACAAGTGAACGAATGGCTCGTGTGAGAGTGGCTCAATGAAGAGCAAGATCGTCTCGCAATCGAGAGGTTGCGGGTTTGAGCTTTGCCAGAGCCATCTCCGTGTCCTAAAGCAAGTAACATTCACCATCTCACAGTCTGCTCAGCTGTTAGGTAGGGTACCGACAACGCTGGGGTCACTGTATCGATAATAGTGACCTCGATCGAGGTTATAGTAACCTCTTGGGTCCATCATCATCCCATCCGTGTCTATAGATAATACCAAATCACAAGCTCCGGAATCTGGAACTGAAAAAAAGGTGAAAGAGTTGCTCAGTGGTAGCATCAAGCACTCTATCAATACCAACTCAAAAAATGACACAATTCTATATATATATTATTCAATTTGCTATATTGAATCACATACATACATATAAAATACTTATTCGTTTTGTTTTTTAAATAAGTGTTATTATTCATTCTTCAACATCATATCTTCGGAACATACGTCACAGCAGAAACCAAAAATAGATACTGCAGTTATCAGCGTCCTTCAAGTGCTGCAGAGTTCCCATTAAATTTTAAACTCACTGTTATGTATCGTAATATGATCCTTACCCATTGTACTGGGAACACGAACATACCAGATCGTTGGAGCAGAAAAGTAGCAGAACGCTATGGTTGATTACCGAGTTCTCGCTTGAGTAACCCAAATAGTAAAGTTATAATGAAGACGAGAATCCAAAAGCGGTGTAAAAAATCTCTGTTTGATAGATTATTTTTCGTTGATATCTGGTAGCGTAACAGACAGAGTCCATGACCGATCTGGGTTTCAAAATTGCGTCACTGATTAAGGGTGCGGTTTACTCAAGATTGTTTAGTATAGCTAGAAAATTTTACAGGGTAAATATAAGTGAATATTTTTATAATGATTTTTCAATGGAAATCAATACATTTATAGCCGAATATCACTAGCATTACCCTATATATTTCCATAGAATAGTGAGTTCTATTATCATGAGATCAGAGAGAACTGTACTTCTGGGACACGATGACCCAAATTATACAGCAAGAAAGAGAACTAGACTTTAGTTACTATCTTTCGTACACAAGATCCATATGGAAAATCCGAGTACATATATGTATATACTTACTGTATATATTAATAAATTAGCAGATCAGTGAAAGGCTGCGTGATATTACGAACAGTGAAGGCTATAAAGACAGGCCATGCACACAGAAAAAAAACATTAATGTCCTTGAATTTAACAAGTAGTACTGTATTAATAAAAATACATTCTATTTAACGAGTTGCTTGGTTTTACTTTTGACATATCCACAAAAATAGGTTATGAGTTGATCAATAAAAACTATGGGCGGCCCGGCCTGGTGGCTTGGTCAAATCACACCTAATTTTAAATGGTATACAACAAAGTGTCAGTAGATACAGCCGAGTGAATAACAATGGAATATTTCTGCCTTTTAATGAACTGAACCTGGTCTTGAAATTCTCCTTTCACTTAGATTTTAAAAATATTTCGAATCTAATTATATCCCGTAATCCAGAAAACGTAGGGCCAATATGGAGGACGATTTTGATAAACGAGGAATTTGGGATAATATTGTACATAGAATCTCGGACATAGATGATACTGCGCTCAATCCAAACGCTGCACTACTGGCTGAAAATCCTCACGCATTCCTTGACTTGATACACGAACGAGATGATATAAAATCGAGACACGAAGTAGCTGAATGGATGGGAGGCATATTAGGTACGAAATATGGACAATTAGTGAGTGAAATACAAATGAGAATTTCGATAAAATTATACAATTATTTGACATGTAGGGGATGAAATTGACAAAGAAGATCTTGATGATGAGCTGCACAGTGGTGTCAAATTACTACATCTGGCACGCTCTATCCAGTTGATAAAATGCGCTCATCTAAAAGATGAAGAATACAGAAAGACAGTTAAACACGTAAGCCTGCTGATCTTGGCAAAATCCTCGTTACGTAAAGAACTTACAATAACGTCCAATATACTTAATAGGAACTGGTTTATTTACAACACCCTAACTTTTCTTTTGCTATATTTTTTTAGAGTTCATTAAAAAAATCATTATCCAGACGTTTCCATGTCCCGTGAAGATATCCAATCCCGATTCGAAACCACTCATTTTTAACAACCTTCAAGGATAGCCGCAAACAAACTAATTAATGTATATCAACATCTAACATTTGGTTTCGCTTTCAGTTGATCCCAGATGATGTTAACTTCGATCGGAATCTAAAACATAAGAGAGCATCACTTATTGCAAGGCAAAGAACAAATATTGCAAAATTCCTTGATTGGTGCAGACAATTTGGAGTTCCATCCATTCTCCTATTTGAATCTGAGGATATCGGTAACAATAATTATCTCGAATCAAAATACTTTCATATAATAAACCTGGTTGACATACCAGGAATGAAATACATAAAGATAGTACTGTACACTCATGTTACACACCTTATTTTGTTTTGTAGTTAACGAGAAAAATCCACGACAAGTAATGACATGCCTCCTTTACATTTCAAAGATTGCAGCTCAGTAAGTTTATATTCTTTCCTTTCACTGGAATATGCTTGGATAGATCTGAATAATATTGTATCTACAATAGGAATACAAAATATTCACAGCCATATTTTACGCCGGTCAAAGTAGTATGAACAGAAGCTCTAAAGTAAAATGTGAATGACAGAAAGCAAGGCACAGAAGTCCTTTAAAAATATATTATCAAGAAATTCAAAATACTTCGAAAAATCAGTGAAAGTTGATATGAGCTGATTATGTAATATTAGAAGCCTTGTATAGTTAGAATTATGTTTCTGATACCCAAAGATAATCGAGAATTACGAGTAAACTGGTTTAAGCTTACGATAAACTCTTACGATAACAGGAAATATCGATAACCGTTTCGTAAACAAGAACTCCCTGGATATATTTCACGAGGAAGTTGATAAGATACTGCCGATAAAATGTATCCGTGTTTATTGTCAACAGATAAGAATGAACATATCGTATTACATTTTAGACAGCGCGTTTTAACAGACCCAGTGTACCAAGTAAGGGAATAATATCAATGCCAGAACGCAATTTGATTACAATATACACATACTTATGTTACAAAATCCCCAGTTTCACAATCCCGGTAACATATAATGGAGGGCCTCGGCCCCATGGCACCCTCAGTTTCTAAAACCCATTTCCGCTATTGATTATATTAAGAAGAACTAACATATTAATACTATAATCCTCGCAATATTCTTTCACGGGTATGCAAATTTCAAGGAAATTGATACAATCTACAAGCGTTCAATAGAGATGATCCAAGTACTGTCTCCTCATTTTAGTATTATTTCCATTCAAGGATCTTGCACCTAGCGGATACCGAGCAATACCGAGCGGATTAAGATATCAACAAAATGTGATACAGTCCATAAACTGGTTTCACACAGCTATATTTAATCAAAAGTAATTGATTTCCATTGAGTTAATCCTTTCAAACAATTCCGCTTCAAACCTTCGTCCATATTTCTGTGAACCCTAATTCCATCGCGTGAGACAATTTTGTGCGGTAGTGCAATGACAAAGGACTCAATTACCAATGCGGCTATTAGTTTGTTAAATGAAACGTTTGAAGTAACCTGCTTTGAGCTTTGTCAAGTGTGGTATTTACAGCAATACGCACGTAATGAATTGTGTTGGGTGGGAAACATTCGACAGCCCTCCTATTGTGGGAATTGTAAGTAGATAGCTGAACTTTGCTGGCGAACTAAAATATGTACTGCACTGCAATGCCTACTAAAATTACAACAGTGTTCCAACAACACCACTCTATCACAAATGAATGGAAATATAAAACACTACATTGTCTAAACAGCCCATTTGAGCTATTCAACTTTGTAACCAAATAAAACAAAGTAAACACTTGACTTACAGAAATCATTAATTTGAATACAGTTTTCTATCAAGTTTCAATTTCCATTAAATATTAATTCGTCCAATTTTACAAAAACATTCTCGGTTTTTTCAAAAATATTTTCACAGGATGACATAGTACACGTTCTAAAGAATATATAGTTTTTTAAGTAACGCTGTTAAAGACTATATCGATTTTCAGGTATGGAATCGAACCACCGGACAGCGTTAAAGAAGAAATAGAACAGGAAAAGTAAGTACATGATGTCATGACACTGGTATTGGTTTCCTAAATTCCTATGAATATTTTTTATTTCGCGTGCCAAGGAAGAGTCGGTATTTTTTCACAAAGCGCTTCATGAAGTGTAAACAGGTCGAATATTGCGTTCCTATCTAAGCGGAATTTAGGCAGAAACGTTACTTATATACGGACTAAAATCGAATGTGTACACAGTGCAAGGTATTTAGTATGTGTATTTATTTGCCTTAAGCAAAATATTTACTATTTCTGTCTCCACAGGATACATGGTCTAATGTTTGCTGTTTGTAAGTGTTTTCAGCGTACGTTGTTTACAGCAATAGTCAAATATCGTAAGCAAAGTTTGCAACCTTCTGGATGCGTTGATAATTTTGTTATCACGTCGCTACTGCTGTAGCGTTTCGTATCTTATCAATCTTGTTGTTATTACAGCGATTATTTATTTAGCGATAAAATAAATACTCGATAAGGGATACTGCAGCTACTTTCCATTTCTAACCCGATATTCAACACATTGTAACTCACGGCGCGATAGAGAAAAAAGAGACCGTATGTTCGAGTGAATATATATGACTGGCAGGCAAATTACTTATTCATTGTGAACCAGCAGACATTGCATTACTGTATCCAACTAAATTAATTAACTCGTAACAAAATAAAAGAAGTGAAAAAAGTGTCTGTAGATAGACAGCTATATCTGACCGAGAACTATCAGTCGTTGTACGTAACTTCGTAAACAAAGGATGAATTTCATAAAAGCCAAGTTTCTTCGCAGGAGAAATAAAGGAAAAGTCACAAAGAATGGAAAAGAATCACCGATAGAGAGGGAGAACCCATTTATAGTAAGTTTCGTAACATATTCCACAGTATTGTATAATAAAAATATCTCCTTTGAAAGCGACTCCCCATTTTGTTAACAAATGGCTAACTCTATATAAAAAAATTACTACGGTATCACCAGCAGATTGCGGTTAATATGTGTATGGAATCATGCTCGTTATAATACTGCTTCAATTTCTGCGTACAAAATATACTACCCTGTTTAGATTTTAATTTTAGATTCTTCCATTGAAACGAACCATTTATTGTTGCTATTTACTTTAATTGCGTGCGGAATATTGTGTTTAATTTTGATCACGTGTATATTTTCAGTCTCAACAGCCTGATGACAACGCCAAAGATTATGCAACAGCCTCGTATGAATTGTCTGCAAGCTATAATAGAAATCTAGACGGTGAGAGTTGTTTTTTTAACTTAATTGTCTGCTACAAAAACTGCTGAGCATTCAGTCATATCATATGCCACACTGGTAGGTGCAAATAAAACAAAAGCAAGGAGTAGTTGATGACCCAAGCAATAAATTTTCACATTATTGTACAGCACATCATATTGAGAGGGCAAGCCACCATGGGTAATAGGCCTGTCTGGGGGTATCACTGGAAAAAACTAAACGTATAAGTGGAATTAAAATTGTCAGGAATTTCCCTGATCAGGAATCTGGGTTACAAACATAATACTGTATCTGCTTACGTACAGCTGTTCCCTTGTATTGCCATTCAATAACCTTCACAAAAGACAAAACCACTTCCAAACTATCGTAACCCGCTGTTTCTGCCTCCAAAATTTTGTTTATTTTTACTACCATCCTCTAATAGTGAGAAAGCAACGGTGTGACATGCTTATAGCGCTATAAATAAAGACAATACTAGCACTTCCTACCCGTGTGGTAAGGATTAGACTCTGTGTGAATTGTGTCAAGGAATTAAAATATAGTCTGTGTATAAAATGGATTAGTACGATGTTTATGTCAGTTCACTATAATCGACAATGACCGAATTCTTGTGCATTCCAGATTATTACGGAAGAACATCGACACCGTCATCTATCAACAATTCATTAAATTTGAACAGAATGCAGAAGAACGTGGCGAATATTCCACCAATGGAATTAAAATTCGACGAGGTATCTATCTATCAGTCATTTCAAATGATCTCAAACTATGATTAGTAAAAACGAAATTAACGATGAAATCGAAACCATAATTTTCTAGCTACCGATTATATAATAAAAAGGCAATAGAAATACATTTAATTGAAATCGTAGAACATTATAATAGATGGGCTATTCTACTACTCGGATCACACCTTTCACAAATCTATAAGATCCAGACCAAATGATGGGATTATTCAACTGGAAACCTGCACCCAAATTACCGAATTAAAATCGTATCTCTATTACAGGATTTTGATGCAGATGCTGTAATTATTGATGTCATGGATAACACAGAAATAAACAGAAGCCAAGGCAGATCGGGAGGAGTTCAAACCAAAAGTAACAGGATTGACGAAATAGAAATTACAGAGGTAATTCACTTCACATTCCTATATTTTTACACATTGTCATTTTACACATCGTCCTGTAGTGCAATATAATTTTTACGTTTGAACTTTTATTTTAAATCTAGACTCAAGACATGGTTATCATAAACCAATTGGAAACATATCCAGATCAATTCGAGCTTTCCAATGAAGTATTGGAACAGCAAAATACAAGTGCTTTGGAAGAAACTTTGTCACCAGATGAAGATCTGAATGGTAAGCATCTTCAATATAAATTTTGTATGATCGAGAAGGTATTACCATGGGGTACATTTGAATCCCATTTCGCGTTAGGAATCTGTTCAAACACCGAGTAACGGAAAATATATGTAGTTACAGATATATCATTCATATAAAATTACCGTCCATTTAATTTTAGAAAATAGCCAACCATATTCCCGTTCAAGCACGGAAAGCATGACAACGAGTGAGAACGAATACTACACAGCTCATGACGTCAACACATATGATGACATCAGCGACCTTATGTACCACACAGCCTACGTTGAAGAAAAGGACGGGGCTAATGATGATACCATCTCTGCAGGAGAAATCCCTGAAGAATCGGAAACATCATCCAATACGACATCTAGCGCGGATAAAGAAGACGTATCCATGACAACATCCAATGATATCATGGCTACGTCCAGTTGGATCCGGTATCGAGTTCCTGAAAAAGATTCAAGGAAAAACGAGGAAGCGATTGTTGAAAAGAAAGTAGCGAAGAGCTTCAGTGCAGAAGAACAGAAAATCATAGACAGTATTACATATGCTACTCAGACTTCGCCTCGATGCCCAAACTATGAAGACACAGTATACTGTTATACCAAGACCAATGACGGTGTTGTCACTGATGACGTAATGAAGAAAGACTTCAATGAAATCATGATAAATTTCCCGCCCTACTTTGAGATGCAAAGGCGACAGGTAATAGTCGCCACTGCAACAGGCGAAGACATATACGCGGTCCCAGATACTAGGAGGAAAAAGAAGAGTGTCGGCACGTATACGAACGGAGCTTTTGAAGGAAGCGAAAGTGATCCAATTAATAAGAACACAGAAATTCAGACTTATCCCAGGAGACATGCTCGAACAACAGAAGATGCTACTTCACCCAAGATGATTCCACAGCAGTATTCCAGAAGACATCACGGCTCGGTGCAAACAGGATTGGAAGATAGTTCTTCCACTCTTAATGGAAAATCTCGTAACGAAATCGGCACTCAGACCCATCTTTCTCTCAGTCGAGACGTTGTCCGAGTGATTAACGAAATGGGAGACATTTCCAAAATCCGCACGTGGTCTTCGAGTGAAGGTATTGCCGGCACGTCGTTGGACAATTCAGAAAATTATATTCCACCAAACGTCGAGGTGTACAACACTCAACCTTTGCCGGCAGAGCACGCAGATATTATTCTTGTTCAATCCTCGGATCTTGAGAGCGCAAAACCTAGAAGATACGAAAGCTATGCCAGTAGTTCTCGATTTTCTCACAAAGGAATCGAAAACCGAGTTTATCCCAAAGCGTTCAGAAGAAGCGTGATTAGCAGAGCAAGCACGATAATCAGCGAACAACTTTCAAAGGTTGCCATTACTGCGAAAAAATACAAAAAGGAAATTTTTGTATTGTGTGTTCTAATCTTGCTTCTGATTGGCGGAATCACGGCCATGATCTTCGATTTCATGAGCATCTGAAAAGGGTTCCAAAAAGCAAAAAGGATCGACATGGATGACAATGAAAGCCATTCGATTGAGAAAAGCTATACGTCGGAGCTGTCCAAACTAATACGAATGAATCAAATTCTGCAACTCACAAAATGAATGATTGGTGGTTGAAAACACTACAGTCTGATGAAACGTCGACAACATATCACAATATCAATATTGTGATGCCGATATGTGGGAGAACTTTCTGAACCTCTACTGCCTATACATATGCTTTGATTTCAATCATATAACTTTCTTATATCTCAATTAAACAATCATAATGTTACCCAATCACCATTAATATATATTTCATGTTCTTGTATATTTTCGAAAGTCAAATTTTTCTGATTCGTCGAATTCGCCTTCCAACTTGCCTTTTTCGATTTGCTTTTTAATTTTTTTTTAAATATTTTCATATTTGTTCCGAATAAATACTACAATTAAATTATGAGCGTGTACGGTTCCACAAAAACAGGACACGAAGTTAGTTGGATCACGATAAACAGGCGATGTTGACTGACATGAAGTAAAAAAAATCCACCTCAAGAACTGTCACCCTGCCAAAACTGTACTATAGTTTAGAAGCGTGGTCTCTCTGAAATTTCGATTACTTTGGCGTAGGCTAGGTTTGCTGATGGGTAAAATGAGGGTTATTTAACACCTCACCCATACTGGATCACCTGAAGAATCGCCACCACGATTATTCAGCTGATTTGATAATTTCAATATACGACAAAACAATACTGATTTTAATGTTATAATCTACGGTGATGGAATTCTGAATTTGAGAAATTTTAAAGTTATGCAGTTATTTCCAAAGAGAAGAGAACAACACGTAACTTGGAATCATGTTTTCAGTCATTTCAGTAGGTATATTGGTCAATATGTACTTTGCAATTAAAAACTACAGTATTTGATCAAAAGTACGCACATCAAAGTTGTGACCCGGATATAGCAGATTTTATTCCTTTTTTCGTAGCTATTCAAACATAAGGCGATGTATATTCCGTAATAACCAACTCTTGCATTGTTGAAAATAATCCTTTTACAAGCTTAGGGTTGGGCATGTTGATTGAAGAAATATTTACATTAACATTCAGAAATTGTCTGTCAAAAATCCAGTTCAAGGCAGTTTCTCGTCTCAAATATTTAATTTAAACCGCGTGTAAAACTTTATAGGAATATATTGAATAATAAAAAACCTTTCCAACACAGGCAATTCCCTATGAACACCGCACAGCCGGACTTGTATCTAATTTTTTAATTTAGAAGATTATCCAACTAGTTATTCTGGATAATTAAAAGGACTTTGTATGTACAAATACCACAGAATGTTATAACTTTAGAAAAGCAAATACAAAGTACTTTTAATTTACTGATTTCCTTGGTCTTGTCTGACAAGTGTGAGAAACAATAAAATACTGACAACCCAAAAGATTTGCATGACAAACATGCAACATATGTGGGACGCCAATTAGCATGATATAAATCGACATTATTTTGGGGAAAAACTCCCGAAATTGGCTGATGTTGACTAGCCCTACTCACTAATATCTAATGGCAGATGTCGACCAGCCCTACCCACCCTACTCCGACCTCACGAACAGTAGTGTTTCAATGATTTACAACAAGGCATGCTAAGTATTCTTAGTCGCGTGTTAAGTTTATTTCGAAACAAGATGTTGACTCAACAAGGTGAAAAAACATTTACTTTGAGGGCGTTCATATAAAATATGAATTGACGTATTTATTAGTTGGGTTGTCACTGGTTCAACAAAGACTCATCACCAAGCGATCCCTGGCAACCTCCCTGACAACTGGCCATGCGTCGCTGTAAAAATGTAATAAATAATTCTTGCACTGGATGTTTGATATCAGAATTATTTCACCGCGATGGCTGATTGTGAAGTTTGACTATGTGTCATTGTATTATTAGATTACTCTATTTACCTATTTACCTTTAGGATCAGTGAATTACAAGTTGGGCAAAATGAAACGAATTTTAAAGGAAGGGAAATTGCAGTGAAAATTTGTGTTGTGAGAAAACTTACAAGTTTACGAATGTTATTCCTCGTTTTTAAAGTATTATGCCTCATTTTTTACTGTTTTAATTTTTTTACAGTGTATGCATATTGTTACTTGTTACTTAGCTTTTTCCATCCAAAACTTGTCATTTAATTTTAGAAGATTTTCACGCCGCATTTTATTCTAGTAATAATAGATTTCAAGAATTTAATGGCACTTGCAAGGACAAGCTTGTTTTTTGTGCTAGCACTGTCATTCGTCTTGCTGGGAGTGGAATCAAAAGTTAAATTGAAGAAGAATGCGTATTCTGGTATTGTGATTGCAATCAACCCATCTATACCTGAAAATCCGGCGTTAATTGACGCACTGAAAGTGAGTTCTAAACGAGTACCAATTAAATTGAATGTTTTAGAATAAATTTTAAAAAGATATCGTAATACAGATTTCCATAAAAAAAATCTACACCCCTGTGAATTAAGCTCTACGCCATTACGCAGTTATTACCCCCAGTTTAACAACTGCAGCACGATCGTTTCTAACAAGTTAGACCGTTATCGTCACGAATCCCTTCAATTTGTGCACGTGTGCACGTTTAGCAACCACAGCACAAATAAATTAATGTTGTTGAAACGGAATCTGGTCGTTAAGTGAGAAGTTAGTTTGCCGATCAATTCGCTGGAACAGAACCTGGTCGTTAAGTAAGGAGTACCTGTTCTAAAATCTATGATTGCAATATACAGGGTGCTTGGACAAACGCATCAAGAGTTCTATACCAGGCAACGCGATACCGAGCTTACTTTAGCAAGATTACCATCTTGGTACCAACCACATGGACAAAAGGGAACTACAATCCAAGCAATGGCGAAACATATAAAAAGGTAAACAATACCTAGTTTCTATATACACACACACACTCACTCGCAAGAATTAATATGTCATTTCTAACTCTTCAGGCTGAAGTGCTCGTTGCCTATGAAAACCCAGGTTATGGTGAAGTTCCTTACACGCTCCAGTACGGCCAATGTGGCGAGAAGGGGACGTACATTCATCTAACCCCAAATTACATGTTGGACGATACGTCTGTAACGAATTATGGACCTAGAGGTAGGATGTTGTAAAAAAAGGACCGAGAAATCAATTCTACTTAAGAGAAGTTGTCGTTTTCCAGAAGTAAAAGGACTGCAAATATTTGATTTGCTCACTCCATTTTTAAACGTTGATTTGATCTAATAATCCGTATGCACAGGGAAAACTATCGTACACGAATGGTCGCATCTCAGATGGGGAGTATTTGACGAAACAGTTACGAATGGATACGATCCGTTTTATCTGCCAATCACTGGCAAACCCGAGGCTACCAGGTACGTTGCGCCAAACAGATATGTTTACACTGTCCGAATGAATTCCGCCAAATAAATAACTAATAATATATTCATACACGGCGAAAACTACCAAACAAAGGCCAATGAACAACAAACACAATTAGGAATTTACCCACTTAATTCAAGTTCCAGCTACATGGTCACAGTATAATCTAACAACTACAACGGGATGGTTCAATTTAAACACCATAGGAAGCTGGACATCTTTTAACGAAGTTCGCGGGCCGCAGAGAGACTCCATATAATTTCGCTAAAATTTAAGATATTTGAATTCTAATTCTAAGATATAAACAAAGCAAACCTAAATAATTTCAATACATGAGCAAGATTTTTGAATAGTAGCATGCAATCGAGAAAAATAACTTCTAGACTTTGTAAAAAACTAAGTTTTCATAATTACAAAAGCCATGTAACTCCTCAAAAGACTCCTTTACTCTATGGGCGGCAACAATCATGTGATGTGGCAAGCCTGTAGATGGATCACCCTGACATATAATATACATATTCACACTAATTTCATAGATGCCCACTGTCCCTTCGAGGTGACAACTATTACGTCGACTGGAATGCGAATACCTATAGAACTTGTAACATAGATTCGCAAACATTACTACCAGAGGATGGATGCGAATTCTTTCCAAGTGTTTACAAATCCCCAGATCCAGCATCGTCGATGATGGCTTACCAGTACCTTGACTCGGTAAGAAAGTAGATTATTTTACTCTTTAAAAGAAGACTGCTTATGCAAATCGGGTTTGTGTATACAAAGAATCTTAAAGGGAATGTGCAGAAGAATTAGATTAAAGTTTATTTATAAATATTTATTATTGTGTTTTGTATTATGTATTATTATATGTATCTTGGTATTGCTCCTATAGGTATATACGTTCTGTGACGACGACACTTCGGATCCAGGAACTTTGCACAACCACGATGCGCCCAACGAACACAATAGATTGTGTAATTTAAGAAGCACGTGGGACGTCATCACTTCATCGTATGATTTTGCACAAGGAAATAATTCACCAAACCAAGAAATAAGTAACATCGATCCAGTTATAGAAGTTGTACAGCCGCAGTCTTATCAACGTTACGTTTTGGTGCTGGATGTTTCCGGGAGCATGAA
>QXVX01005110.1:42788-80069 GCA_013436065.1 Halocynthia aurantium | reverse complement strand
TGAATTGGTTGGTGGGGAACTTTTTTATTCCGTTTAATGATAGCTTTGCCTATAAATACTTTTGAGATTTTAATACAAAGATGTGTAAATACAGGGGTAACTTGAACTTATAAATAGGCTGTTGGTCAGGGATTGTACATCAATATTAGAACGACTAGTCGTGTTGGCAATATTAAATCAGATCGTTCAAAGACAAATGCTGAAGAAAATTGTCACAACTTTTCTATGAGCTTGTATTGTAATGATGATTTTCAGTCAACTGGTTTAATGCAGGTAGGGAAGATCATTGTCTAATTTTAAACCAAAATAATATAGTCGGTATGATGTTGGGTAAGGTCAAGACTGAGAACGATATCACTCGCATGATTGCGAAGATAATACGAAAGAATTCTCTGACCAGAAAATCTAATAAAGCGGTAATATAACATACTATTCGTTGACCAAAGTATAAACTGATCCCTCATTCATATACTTCCTGATTGCGTGTTATGGTAATCAATTTCGGAATTAAAATTTGGATGAGCTCCTTGCTTGCGCTAGCTAAGATCTATAGTATACATCCGAGACTAAATGATTTGAACTAATCAAGTGAGTTAACTAACTGATATCACAGAAAATGTCATTCTGGTAACAATACATTGTAGGTCTTTCANCTGATATCACAGAAAATGTCATTCTGGTAACAATACATTGTAGGTCTTTCAAAGAGACTGCAACGTAACTAGAACGCAAGTAACCCTACACGTAAGTACCATACCTAAACTACAGGATATATACGAAAACTAGTTTCGACTCCGTGTGCGCCTTTCTATCTGTCTGAGTGTAAACATAACCACCCAAAAAATAGTACGCTGCTTTTTTTTGAACAACCCGCCAACTATGCTCTCTCGTATTATCAAATTCCAGTCTTTTAACAACCGCTGAAAACGGCGAAGTTAATATCGTTTAAGTTATCACGTTTTTTACTCATGTATTATTTAAACATAATGCTCGACCTGCTGTAGTAATGTAGACGGAGTAACTATCATAACATCAAGTTCATATCGTACTTTTATTTATTGATAGCTGTAAAATTAATGAATACGGCTCAGTTCGCTCTCTGCTGCCACGACACGGAAAGTATTTTCCCATCAACCCCATATCTCCCGAATGGATTACATTATGACAACCAAGGTGATATTCAAGAAAAAAAAATCCCAGGCAACATACAGGTTAAGAAAAAAACGTTGTATTTCGACATTAATCCAGAAGAAACGTTCTATCACTCAAGTGTAACTACAGTTTGGTTCAATCTCACAGTGTAATCAACAAAACTACATTTTGTTTGAAGGCAAATGGTTTCCTAACTTTTGACCGAAGTTATATGTTTCAATTACATATAAGAATTTAAAACAGCTTGAAACAATGGAGCTGCATTTGTTACAACAGAGAAAGCTTACACGTAGTCTGACGCAGACAGGAAGCAATATGATTGATTTTTTCACTCGGATTTTGTGGGCCATGGAAACGTGATTCTCATCACTCTAAGCAAAATCTAAACCACTTTACAAAGCATAAAGATTACTGTTATAAGCTCTCAAAAAAGTTGTACATAATATATCCTTGTTTAGATCCTGAACGCACATCACATCTGAGTCAAGTCTAACTGCAGAATGTATGTGAAAGCTTGTTCTTGTTTGAATATAGTGTTATGGTTTACGCCGTGTGTTTTATTAATATTGTACGGTCAAGGTGAGGAAAATATAGAGAAAGTATATGGAAAATTATGCATCATTCTTGAAATCTAAAACAGTTCTTATTACAGGCTTAGATGTTACAAGAAATCTGCACTGTCGCCCCGAGGACGGTAATCATCTATGTAGTGGAAGCGGGTTATGTATTAAAAGAAGTCATGTACATAAAAAGTGCATTGAAGGTAATATCCATAAAAAAATGAAGAAGGTATAAATGCTTGTTGGAAAACTCCAAAAGCTTCCACAGTACAGTACTTCCTGGACAAATGATTCGAATTGTACTTGACGTACTTAACCCGGCGTGCGGACATTTTAATTCGTGCACTGTTCAAACGTAGAATCATCGTTCGAACTCCAAATCGAATTTCTCTCTTCAAATTCAAAGTCGAAGTCTGAAACGTATGAAATTAGAGTCGTCTGAAGTAAGAGACACCACCGTATCAATTAACTTTTTTAGTTGAAACCTAAGGTACTGACAATAGATACCGTAATCTATTGGAGTACAGTAACTATAAATTATTTTTAAGCCGAACGGAAGTACCGGAAGTGCCACCACCAGTACCGTGTGCCGTGTATAGTACGATATGGGTATAGGCTTTCATAGTTAGTAACATTAAAGGGATTGGTCACTCTTTAGATAATATAACGTGCAATAAAGAAGAGTACAAATGCAGAACCATAAATCATTGTGTCGGAAGAGCAGAAATTTATAAAGAACACGGATGTCTTTCAATTGAGGACGAGCTAATTGTTTTACCATGTCGAAATAATGGTATGTAAAGTACAGTATGTAAAATTCCAATAAAGATTTTCCACTTACAATATTCTGTTCTATGTTTTTTTCAGAATTCACATGCATTTATAGTAGGCTCTGCTTGCCCAGATGGAAAGTCCGCGACGGCGTACAGGACTGCGCCACACCTTATGCGTTAGATGATGCAACAGATGAATTACAAGCTTTCAATAGTTGTTTAGCATCCGAATTTCGTTGTAACGAAATCGGACGTTGTATTCCGCGAGAATGGGTTAAAGATGGCTTTAAAGATTGTTCATCTACAAATAGCAGTGATGAGATTGAATCCCTAGCAAACTGCGACAACGAGTTCAGATGCGTTACTACTGGAAAGTGTATCAAAAGATTTCGTGTGAAGGATAATTTTACTGACTGCGATGATAAATCTGACGAGATCCATTCTTTGACTTGCAACTTGACCAACGAATTTCGCTGTAGAAACAATGGTCGTTGTATTCCGAGATCTTGGAAATTAGACGGAACGAATAACTGCGATGACGGGAGTGACGAAACAGTCAAGAAGCACAAGACGAACTGTACAGCAGATGAATTTCTCTGTCACAACAGCATCCGTTGTGTTTCAAATAATTATTTGTGTGACGGAATGAATCACTGTGGCGATTGTAGTGATGAAATAGAAGCATGTTCTTTTCCAACGATGTGGAGATGCCCCTCTCGCCCGAGTTCCTGCATTCTGCTATCCTACGCATGTCAAAATAGCTCTAACTGCCCGGTTGAGTCTGACAACCCGATAAACTTTCCAGGATTTAAATGTAACGTCTACAAGCCAAACGTGACAACAGAGAAATGTGTTATTCCTCAGTGGACGCTGTATGATACTCATCCCACATGTACAGACAGATCCGACATATGCTACGAAAACGAAACCTTTCAATGTGCCTATTGCCTAACTGACGTTACTAATCGTCAGATCGTGGCCAAAAATCAAATATGTGATGGGATAATCGATTGCAAGGATCTTTCTGATGAGTGTATGTGCATGAATAAAGTTAGAGGCGATGATGAAAATGAAATAGCAGACCTATGCGAAAGCATGTGTTACAGTCTTGGCTCTGGTCCATGCAAAAAGTGTGTACTCGGGCAGATATATTGCAAAGAAGACGACTTATGTATTGGTACTGATAAACTGTGCAATGGGAAATCTGACTGTCCTAATTCCCGGGTAGATGAAAAATTCTGCACCAAAGTGGCGATAAACGTAACAGATTCTAGTGTAAAGGATTTTTCATGCTGGCCGGTGAATGACTCGTCGCTGATGGATTATTTCCAGGGCCATATGTTTCCCGTTAATGCAACAAAGTAAGTAACAGCCATGGAATAATGCTAGAAATGCAAGTGTGGGAACATGTTACGTTCTAAATATTAGTAAGATAGTAGGGAACATGGTTTTTTTGACAGGGAACAGCATCATTAGAGAAGGCATTAGTGTATATAATATGCCATGTTTCTTACGGGTTCGTTCGAATTATTTGTAGAAAAGACAGAGCACATGAATACAGGTTACAGGGTATATTGTCTCCTGATGTTTATTTTACAATCATAAGCACCATTTTGAAACGGGTATAAATTCGGTATTTATTGGCATGTAGGTCCTGTGTAAAGTTTGTCCCAAGGGGAGTACAATAATACACGGCACAGTACCGAAAATCTTGCATTGCATGCTTCATGTTCCTAAGGTTCCGCAGTTTGTGTCATTACAGCAGGAAAATTAAATCTACTAATCGGTAATCATAATGCAAAGAGTATTGATTTGTGAAATGACACCAGGAAGGCCCTGACGCCTCATTAGAATTTTCGCTAAAGGCTATACTGCAGTAAATACGAAACGTAATAAATTGAGGAGAGCCTTCCCCTTTCACCTTTTCGCCAGCATTTCGTTCTACCTAATATATATGTTTTTAGATGTGATGGTATTGTGGAATGTGCCAGATTCGAAGATGAATGTTCGGCAAATTGCTCGACAACTTTACCTGTATGCAATAAAATTAATCTAATATCAATTGGTAATGCTAACGGTGTGGCATTGAAATACAGACAGTAAGTTAAACAAAATAATATTGTTTCGAAATTAGGATTATTAGCATAGTATCCACAAAAGTATTCTAAAATAATCATAACATTTTGATGACCAGATGTGAAAAAGGAAAGGTGATGATAATCGGTTCTTTCGTATGCGATGGTGTGCAAGACTGTCCAGACAACGTAGATGAAAAAGCGTGCCATGAACGATATTATTGCAATGGAGGAACACAATTTCGCCTTGGCATGACCCGAAACGTATGGTGTATTATTAAAATATTCATTGAAAAAATATCACATGTCATTTTATTTAAAGAAATAGTCGTTAGATGACTCCTCTGTAAAATTATTCCCTAGCGTAGTTAAGGATCGGTTCAATAATAGTTTAATGATGTGTCCGGTGTAAATATTTACGCCTTGTCATAGTATAAATAATTCTATATATGAGTGCGAAGGTTTTGTTATTTTTTTGGATGGTAACAACGTCGCTATTTTTCAACTGATCTTCAGGAAATTCGACACGGAGATCCACATTCATCCCAGAATAATGCATGTACGAGGAAATCACGGGTCTATGCATGGTTTGGGCCAGATGGCGTCAAATCATACTAACGGCCGCTAAGCATACTCTAGCGCTACCTGACGGTCAAAATAAAAATCGTGTGTACTACACACATGATCCATTATATATTTTCCATTGTATTTCATGCTATACGTTAAAGTGCGTTGAAAGATTAGCGGGGCAGGGCTGAGTTACTCTGCAACTGATGATTACATGAAAAATACAGAATAAGATATTACAAAAACTAAATAAACAAAAACATGGATACGCATTTCACAAATTGTTAAGAAGTTTCTACATTTTATGTATTGCCAGGATCTTATATATACGTATACCCTGTATTGACTAGCTATTATTATCATAGTCTCATGATGAGCTTTTATTTTATTCAGATTGTCAGCATTCCCGAAAATAAGAAATGTGATGGCAAGCCTGATTGCCTGGATTCATCAGACGAGGTGGACTGTCAAAATCCTTTTTCATCTCGTGAAGAAATGATCAGCAATTCTGTTTTGGAGGATTTGATTTGGGTGATGGCATCTATAGCCGTGGTGGGCAACGTCATGGTTATCTTGGAGAATTATTTTTCCTGGAAGGAATTAAATAAGTCACCTTTTGCAGTTAAAAACGTTACCATGTTCAATCGAATATTGATTGTCAATCTAGCCGTTGCAGATCTTCTTATGGGCATAACGTTGTTCATAATAGCCATTAAATCTGCAAGTTTCTCTGGACATTACAGCACGATAGATAGTAGTTGGAGAACAAGCAAGACTTGTAAAATGCTATTGGCGTTCTGACAGTGATATCTAGCGAAACTACCGTGTTTACTCTGGTCGTGCTTACGTTCCATCGTTTGTTTGGGGTGTATAATCCTTTCATAAGCAGGAATATAAAAATACGCTACGCTTTCTTGGGTGCCTTTCTAACGTGGATGTTGTCATCACTGCTAGCCTTCATTCCTCTAATGCCCAAGGTGAAACAATCTATGCTAATATCTGTGTATACAAACCATTCCTCGTATTTTCGGTTCACTTCTGTGCCGTGGAAGCAATTCGAAATATTTTCAAGGCGTTTGTTTACAATCGGAAATCGTTCAGATTACCAAGAAAGCTATTTTTCAGACTGGAAATCGTGCGTGCAGCAACTTGAGCTGCATTATCCCGATTACATACCAAAAATATACGGATACTTCGGATATTACAGTGATCATGGTGTCTGTATTCCCAGATTATTCCGAATCAAAAACGCCCCGCCGTTGAACTCTTTGACTCTCGTCATCATATCGATCAATTTCGCAGCCCTGGTTTTCATCATCGTTGCCTATTGTTTTATATATCGTAAATCAAACGTTAAAGTTGGGGAAGGAGATAACAGTGTCGCAGAGCGCAGAGCAAGCGTTATGCAACGCAAAATAACTATCCTCATTGCAACCGATTTGTGTTGCTGGCTTCCGATTTGCATTATTACTTTCCTGAGTAATACCGTATATCATATATCCGGAACGGCATATGTTGTGACTGCCATTGTTCTCTTGCCCATTAATAGCTCTTTAAACCCAATTATCTATTCCAACGCCTTTGCTTATTCTAGAGAAGTCATTATGGCAGCTATCAGAAATGCTCGACAAAGCATACGTGAAAAACTATCAAGAGACACAAGTGACACTACCGTAATGTATAATGTCAACACGTGATTTCTGAGAGAAATGAATTTTTGCAAGACTGCAGATAGCTGATAGCAGCTATAACAATATGTAATTTTTTTGACTTTAACACCAGTTTTCAACCTGCTGTATACCTCATCTAATCAGAATCCTCAATCGAGTACCCACCAGTTTTGTGTTGATTTTAAAGACGAGCAGAGTGTATAACTCTGTCAATTATTGGGCAGTTTAAGCATTTCCTACAATTACTACTGTTGAAGAGCCATACTCCATCAAAATATCGAATCATAAGAAAATGAAACTGTTGAAAAAAAAAACGCAATCAAAGCAACAAGCCTCTCTTTGAACGACCTATAAGTTCAAAAACTTTCTTTTTACGTTTATGCTGCATACCTGTTCGGTTCAACCCCATGAATATCATGATGTATATATTTGCCTATGGTCAACGCTTGTACAAAATCATTTCACACATTAGCTAAACAATTATTATTGAAATATATACATGCTACATATAAAACTACACGTCAGTTTATATTCTGTAGGGCAATATATTGATATGGTATATCGATCTCAGATTTTTGTTTCATGTGATTCCTTTCCTCTTACAGTAAATGAAAACATTACACCGTTTATTACTTAGATTGTAAGATTAGAATACCGTGATTCCATTGGCTTACAGAAAAGTTAGGACAACAATCGTACGGGGTCTACTCAGATTTTCAGTGTACTGTACTGTAGTTGGAAGACTAGGCCAACAAATATTGTCCTAACTTTTCTGTGAGCAAATCAAATTGCAACATTTAAATCACACGTCATCTAAGTAAGAAAAGGATGAATCGGTAGAGCTGTTCCATGGAAACACTTGAGGGGGTCATGTACCTTGAATGGGGCAGTGATTTCAGTTGAGTTAACCTGCTATAACCATACATTGATAATATAATTGAAACAAATGTAACAAATTGATTGTTTAACGTCACATTTTTCATCAAGGAGATTCCTCAGCTATTTCCCATTTAGTAGCGTTTATTTGCAAATAGACTTGCATTATTTACGCACTATACAACGACATACTATACAGATGTTTATATACTAATATTGTTACTATGTATGTACTGTATATGTATNACCGTAATGTATAATGTCAACACGTGATTTCTGAGAAAAATGAATTTTTGCAAGACTGCTGATAGCTATAACAATATGTAATTTTTTTTTACTCTAAAACCAGTTTTCAACCTGCTGTATACCTCATCTAATCAGAATCCTCTATTGAGTACCCACCAGTTTTATGTGATTTTAAAGACGAGCAGAGTGTATAACTCTGTCAATGATTGGGCAGTTCAGGCATTTCCTACAATTACTGCTATTAAAGAGCCATACTCCATCAAATAATCGAATCATAAGAAAAAAAAAACGCAATTAAAGCAACAAGCCTCTCTTTGAACGACCTATAAGTTCAAAAACTTTCTTTTTACGTTTATGCTGCCTACCTGTTCTTTTCAACCCCATGAATATCATGATGTATATATTTGCCCATGGTCAACGCTTGTACAAAATCAGTTTATACATCAGCTAAACAAATATTATTAAATATATACATGCTACATATATAGCTACACATCAGCTTATATTCTGTAAGGCAATATATAGATATGGTATATTGATCTCAGATTTTTGTTTCATATGATTCCTTTCCTCTTACAGTAAATGAAAACATTACACCGTTTATTACTTAGATTGTAAGATTAAAATACCGTGATTCCATTGGCTGACAGAAAAGTTAGGACAACAATCGTACGGGGTTTACTCAGATTTTCAGTTTACTGTAGTTGGAAGACTAGGCCAATAAATATTGTCCTAACTTTTCTGTGCGTTTATTTGTAAATAAACTTGCATTATTTACCCACTATACAACGACATACTATACATATGTTTCTACACTATTATTGTTACTATGTATGTACTGTATATGTATCTTTGATCCGTTTTTACTTTGGTGTATATGAACTGAAGATTTACTTATAAGAAGTAGGGGGAATTAGCAAGTTTCATTTTGATACACAGCCAGTATACTTTGTTTCATATCCGATGATGTTTGACAAAGTACTTTCATTCATACGTGTCTAAACAAAAGCGTGTGTGTATAGTTACATGACACAGGATGTTATGGGAGACGGAATAAAATACACATACTACATCATTTCAAGTCCCTAATGGTACAAGAACATTGAACAGCAGTAAGTGCCAGTACCATAAGTCATTACAAAGGATAGAAAAAAATTCAGTGCTCAGAATAAACACATACAAGCAACGAGTGAAGCCATTGTTGAATATACATTTCCGAACGACGGCGAGTGTAATTGTATACCGACAGAGAACAAATACTTAGCAGACTGAGGTGAGAAAACCTATGTTATGAGAGAAAGATGAGCCCAATGTAACAAAACTACCATATGGCGCATTACATGAAGAATACAATAGAACAACACCTATAATGGTTTCAAGTCTTTGTTTCGGAGAAATAATTACATGTTCTCCATATTAAAACGAGAAACATGGAAACTTGCTAGGTAAAATAAAATGAATGCAATAGCCATTTAATCTCTAACTGCAGATTCGTCTTGAAAAAACAGTCCTATATCTGACGTCAATAAGTAGGCTAAGGTAGTGATTTACCCTTCGGTGTATAAAAAAACTGCCTCTTCATCTGGTAAGAAGTATAATAGAATTTAGGGTTCTTGACTTTATTATCATAATACTTGAGTTCTTATGTATTAAGAAATGGAAGGAGTGTACTGTCAAGAGTCAAAGTAATTACGAAGTATTACGTCAGTACATTTGACCTCTAACTTGTTAGAGACCTCAAGTTAGACGTTTTCAGGCTAATAATAGTAAAAAGCAGGCAATTACAGGCTTGAATCAAGTTGAATAACAACAATGAATTGTGATGGAACCGGAGTGAATGACTTCTACGTGTTTCGGTATGATTCAGTATGAAGTGTAAGTGGAGCAAGAGGGGGACAGTACAGATTTATAATTTTGGCAGGGCTGTGGGGTCTGAAAGTGTCAGATCCGTTGTCTAGGTTAATGTGAGTTGGATAACATGAGTGGGGTGTGCATAGGCTTATCTGTGCCATGGCACATGTATGACACAAGCCCTAGGCGCTAAATGGTCATTGAAATTTACTTTGAGCATATCACATACCAACTTTCATCAATGTAAGCAAGTAAGGCGCAGCTGTAATTTTCTTGCAGTGCGTCAATTTGTTAATTAAAAGATTATTTATTACCGTATTTTCAAGCTGATGTTATGGTAAAATTGTCTGGAAGATGTCAGATGTTTGATTAGATACACTAATTCAATGCTTGCTTTATCGGTATACTCGCCACAGGAAGTGGGTAATGTAATCCGTAATAACTATTACCTGGTCTGCTAGACAAAGGCTTGTTGTATGTGTACCATTGAAGGCAAGTCAAACGATTTCCTCACTGGTGCACCCTCCCTTTCGGGCCCCTAAGCTTTGGTACATATGTATCATTCAAGTCAAGTCAAACCATTTTCCCACTGGGGCAGCCTCCCTTTTGGACCCCTAATCTTGAGCCTACACAGCCTAATCGTGAATATGCCACATATGTAACTTCAAAATAGGGCAAAATAGGGAAACTTACAGCGACATGTAGACTCTTTCGAAGCGACAAGACCGAGCTTGTCTACTATGCTTGTCATAACTCTCAATATACTGATCATATATATACTGCTGACCAAATTCTACTAAGCAAACACTCCAGTACTGACTAATAGGTACGTTTCATTGATATGGTTATTACACGGGGTGCGGATTATTTACCAGCTATAACGTAACGTATAAACTTGGTTATTGTGATATTTTTCCCTTTTGAAAGCTGTATTCATTTGAATCAAGCACTATTGTTCGCTTAGATCAACAGGTGTCGAACTTTTATTTCTCTGATCGAATCCCGTTGAGGTGTTATCGAGATTTCAGATGGTAAAATAAGTACGGAGGGGTGTCAAACAATACATCCTTGAATTAAATGTGTGAGTGAATATTACGCAAGTTGTTAAGTTTGCGTTGTTAAAGAAATATTGCGCAAAGTACAATAGCGTGTACTGCCAGGATCAGATTATCGTGAGTGCAAAAAGAGTTGCCTAGTGTAGTAGTATATTGTCCTATTTATAGCACAGATCATACTATTCTGCCATGTAGGAGTTGTTTCTGAGGTTTACGGAAGCGTTCCGCGTTATAGAACTGCAGATTTTCCGCCATAGCTTTGGACAAACACACGATCACAAAACGAGTCATTCCAAGAATGAACCAATATAGGCATATAATCCCTAGCATCTCAGTATATATGTGAGTAGAATACAAAAAGAATTCGGTTTCATAACACATTACTGGTAATCGATCGATTTAAAGCGTTACGTTTTCGTAAAATCGCATTTTGGTAACTCGATCGCGGGAAAAGCATGCGTTACTTTTATTACGTCAAAGTTCTGAGTGGGATCTTCTTCCCTGTCAGAAAACAATAATATTTACCTTTGAGTTCGAACCTGGTTACAGAGCGTGGGTCACATCACAACAATGGTACTGCTACTATTGTTAGGTAGTGGTTCAATAATGTGGTTTTAGTGTTTTGACGACAAAATAGTACATAGAGTGCCAACGAAGACTAGGTAGGTTTTATCACAGTAATATTAGCTTATTTAATCAACTGATAAGATTGTTTCTATGTCTGTAAATATCTCAATTATTTCACATCTTAACTGCTACTTCCTAGAATTTCGAGTATTTATTGTTTATAAGGGCATGGTTCAGGCTATTACGTCACTGTACAGGAGGCAGGTAATACAGAATTAATGAAATCGATATAAATGATGTAATCGATTGCCATTATATGTTTACAAAATAGTAGGCAATATGCAAGACAGTTTTAAGGTAAAAACGCTTCGAGTCAATCAAATCCTTACACTCAATTGGCCTCTTGACCAGTTGCAAGCCACAACAGAAAAACGAACCTCATTGACCCGTTGGATATTGTCAGAATACAATTCAAATGTCAATACGTGACGCAAGGAATTTAAGTGTATTGCTATTAAGTAAGTGGATGGAAAGATTTAATCTCGATTATGCATGTATGCATATGGTAGGGTATAGCTATATGATAATATGATACCCGAGTGTTTTTTGTTCTATTGCGAAATTGTCATACCGCCAAGGATTATATCGAGGATTTATACCTTGTCTTGAGATTAGGTTTTTCTCACTTTAGCCGGAATATTTAATTATTTAAGCTCAAGTTGGTATCGTTGAATCTAACATTGTAGTGATCGAGTAATCATTGAGGTGCAACTACGCATACCTCGGCTGTGTATGGCAATAATTTAAACAATTCTTTGTACATGTGAAGTTTGCATACAGTCGTAATGAAATTCCCAAGAGCTCTACATATTTTGTTGTCTTTGTTTCCCAAGAAAAGATGAAAGTGTACGTTATGACTATTTGCCAATTGTTAGTTTCTTAATTTTCATCATTATTTTTCATAACCACGTTACGTTCATCGAGATATTATCGCTTCCGTAAGTTATTCTCCAAGTACACTATCAAGGAGCCTCGAAAAGATTCTTTTGTCCTTTATGAGAGGTACTTTTACCATTGTTTGAAAGACAGCGTCAGTATTGGTGAAGAAAAGTACAGTACTGTATTGTATGTTCTTCCTAGCTTAATATCAAATTCATTAGCGTTTGTCACGGATTACCAAAAAGTGGAATAGAAAGATTGTCCAAGGGTACTTAAGCAGCTGCTTGATGTTCGACTTCCAGCAAGTGAAGTCCTATGCCACGGAAAAGTAAGATCATATCTATAAGAGGTAGATGCTTTCAAAGCTGAGTTTGGCAGATATACTCACGGAATTGTATTGGCAACAGTCTAAGGACTGACTTTACGAATTGGGAAGATGCTCGTTTGCACAAACAGTATGTATATATAGCACTGTACAATGTACAGTAATAAAATCATGTTGCACGATAATCTACGTTTTAATGTTTACTAAACTGCAGATGAGACTTTACTTAACTAGACTGTATACAGTGGACCAAGAAAAAAAGGAAAACACATTTTTACAAGTACCCAGTATACTGTATAAAGTCGATAACTTTATAAAATGTTTCATTTAAGGATTCGATTGCTACTCACACTACAGGTAAACAATCCATCATCCGCAACATACCATCCAAAAGACATATTTCAAAATTGAGAATTTGGTTAGATAGTATTTTCCATAAAGACTGTCGCAAGAACGGAATAGCCGAGTTCGACTACTAAAATTCAAATATGGTTGAGTATGGGTGTTCGTGTTCGGTCATATATGACTTCAAATGCGTGAGGTGTTACGAGTGCGAGTGTAAAATATGGCTTTGATCATATGATGCAAGTTTATGTTAATTCTTACAATGTACGCAACCCATGTCATCCGTGTTCACTAAACCTATCTGTTTACAAAATGGTACTGCCCTTATCCATCAGTAAGTTCAAGCTCTTGGCTTAAGTACTGTCGTGTCTATGAAGGTTAGAGCAGCAAGCGGTATTGTGCAAAGGTAAAATACAAAAAATTGTATTATGCTTCTCAAATTGGTCCACTTAAAAGAATTCAAGTCTAAGGTCGAGTCGAGCTGAGTTAGTTTAAGTTTGAAGACTCGAGTTAAGTCAAGTAGCAAGGATATTTGATTCGAGTTAATACTTCATTTTATACCTATAAGTATATCGTAGGCCTAAGGGATATATCGAGTACCGTGAAATTTACATGAAAAAATAAAATAGGGAAGGTCAATAATGGAACTCATTATTTTAGTGTTTGAGAGGACATTCATCGTTTGAGAAGGTAGGGGTCGTGTCGGTTAGGTAAACAGTACTCGGGTCTAATAGCATTCTTTTACAAACAAGAGGTTAAAATTGCAGTCACACGAGGGTTTGGCTATGTGAAAACAGTTAACTCTACAACACTAATGCTCTGGCTGTATTTTTTAGCAATTAGACTCGGAGATCTGATCCGTGAAAGCAGTCAGTTATCCGTCATACGGTGAAGACAAAGTGACAAAAGTCAATTTTATCCATATTATTTTAAGATGAATTCCAGATTAGATTTAAACATAAATTATAGGATGTAAGAGTACGTCAACAGTGCCAATTATTGACATTAGACACACTCATTACGCGTATTCTCATCAGTAATAGGCTAATTATTCTGATTTAGCAAGTGAATGACTTATTCTGTCGAATATATAAACTTAGCACGGGAACTGAGAAGATTATGAGGTTACGAATTCAGCTAACAGACTAATTAATATTTGACCGTATAGTTTGACGCATGATAAGGTTAAAATCTTCAATTAACCATGGTAATTGGCTGAGTGTGTGTATGTGTGTATTACTTAAGTGCTAATCGGCTTAGTATCAGTGTTACCATATATTCGGCAAGATATGCATGAAAAAATCATTGTAAAGTTTGCTGAGTGGCCATGCGGACAGAGTGAGGCTATAACTAGAAGCATATCAGAGCAGAGTTGTATAATTTTTCTAATACATAGTATGAAATTGTAGTAGACGTAGAACTGACAGGAATATAACTCAGTGATAAAGTTGAATGATTCCTATAACAGGTGTATATGAACGTGGGTATTTCTTCTTCTGTACACACTGTACTGTATCTAGTTAGTATACGTAGAGTAGAAATTGTTCGAGGATGAATAAGGCAAGTACCTCGGGCGGCGCATTTGTAGGGGAGCGGCAACGGCATATTTAACAGTAATGCTGTCTTTTTAATTTATCATGGAGCTAATGGTTATTTTTCATAGAGCTAATGTTCATTAGACGACTTACAACTATTTAAAAGCACCCCAGATATTTCTTCTGATTTTTCATAATTCCGCGATATTTACAATACTTTTTTAGTCGGAATGCTGTATTTTGTATAGCCTTACTGCGTCATTTGATTATTCGAATGAGGCATTCGAATTGTTAGTATCAGTACACACAAAATAGTCGTGTATGTGCACTGTATTTCAACTACATTTTACTTCACAATGAAGAGTAAACAGTGAATATTTCTCCTCACTTGAACAAAACATATTGTGATACTTCTGCTCATTAATTACTACATGTTGACCTAGTGCATGTTTGGACAGAGAAAAATAATGGTTAACTTTGATGGATCAAAGGCATATTGTATTGCATGACATTGATATTTCATACTTTCAATTATCCTACATTGCTCCATATCAGGAACGAAAATAACATTGTATTTATGTATTGAAATGTCAATTCGTAAGTGTTGGAAGACCTTGGAATAACTTTATTCACTATCATAACCAACACTACGTATAATCACTTAGATTATGATTATGATTATGATTCCTAACGTCAAAATTCGCAGTACTTTCCAGCTTTCTGTTAAATCATAAAAACAGTATAGGCAAATGGTTTATCATTGCTAACTAACAGCATTTATAGCAGAGCCGGTGGGTATTTCGACTGTTACTGTGAAAGTCACGATCAAAAGAGGGATCACCCTCAGGTTCTAGAGGCATGATATATTATATCCACGATACCAAAAGCCAAATTAAATTTCTCGAGAATTTTATCCCGATTTTCTCAGACATATAAAATATGAGAGTGGAGGAAAAGAAATCATTACCACCTGGAATAGCGGTAACCAATAATTTACCGAGATTATAGAGGAAGTAAGTAAATGATATACTAATAGAAACTCAAATACGTAGCTGAACATTATAAGCTTATATTGCGTCCTTAGCTACAATCATATGACCAAAGAGAGTCTGAATTCCTCGAAGCGTTGTTAACTTATATACTTCCGGGTGAAGCAGATTAAACTACTGTACTGCATTATTTGTGGAATGAACGGAATGTGCTATAGCAAGAGATAATAAATGGGAGTATGTTATTTGAGGTTGAGTACATTCGCTACTTCCCGTTGTTTTTCAACAGCAAGCCGATTAAAACAAGACCAATGAAGCACAGTGATCAGTTCCCACAAAGTCAACTAATTCGATTATTTCAGTGTCGAGTGGAGTTCAGTCAATTTAGCACAGTCAATACATCACTGGACTAGCTAACCAAGCAAAACACAGAGTTTCAGATAGTTTCGATATAAATTTTGAATAACATCACTTTTTCAAATATCAATAATCTGTGAAATGCAATAGCGCCAGCTTTCAACCCATTTGACGTTTCTCGGATTGTCTGGGTGTTAGTTTTCAGTGCAACTACCAAATACATGGCAAAGTTCAGTAACAGTCTAATGCAGAACGTCAATGTTCTCCTAAGACCTAAGATGATGTAAAGGTAATATTTACGGAGCGAACGAAGTTATGGAGATTAAACTAATAACTTTAACAGCAAACTATTGAAAGAAGTTAGAATGGTATCAACCGTGAACTCAGTAATAATGTAATACACAATACACTTGTACAATCAGATCGGTATCTTTTGTCTGTTTAACGCCCATTCAGTGACTGAGGCGGCTCAACGACGACGTCGTTTTGTCTGGGATAGACTCAGCAATTTAGGTGTTTTAGTGGCCACACTTCTCAAATTGTACTTATGGGTTTTATATGAGGGTATTTATTTAATTTAAATGTAATGTAAATTTAGCCTATGGACCTAATATAATTATTGTTTCCATCAGTTGACAACAGTATAGGCACTCAATGAAACTTATTGTGTTTGTAAACGGTACTATTTCAATCTGAGTACTGACGTCACAGTTTGTATAAACTCATTGGTGGTTGTGTTGACATAGAAGTTTTGGTCGATTTAGATGAGCCGCATCAAAGTCTGTTGAGGACACCTCCAACTTTAATCTACGCTCAGCGCTCCTTCAGTAAAAACAACTATGTTACGTACAGCAGTACTGAGTGCGCAGTGCCTTCAAATCGTTTTTGGGGGCAATTGGGGGCATTAGAGCATTTTATCCCGATTAATTACAATTACGCTTGTTATTCAGGATTCCCTTTTTCTTTTCTTTTTATCATTGGCAGTTTGAAACTTTTGAGTATATGAATTCGTTCAGTAATGTTGGTCTATTTATGTAAAAAATTAACTGCCGGATTCGTTTGTTGATTTATTCCATCACTCTTAGTACAAATTCAATAGCAGTTAATGTTTTGACTCTATTAGGCAATTCTCAACTTGTTTCAGTAATGAGTTGTTTTTATATATAAGACAACTAACTAAAATTTAGTACTTTTATGAAATATGATAATTACAAGTTCTGGCAGATTTCCTTCAAATTCAATGAAATGTTGTCATCAACTAAATTCAGAAATGATCTGAAATACTCTTGGTATTGAGGAACCCATGTAAGATCAAATGTTCAAAAATGAAGAGATTATCTATGTAAACTCGTGATGCTGAGCACAGGGATTTAGTCTATGCGAGCGAGATTTACATGAGGTAATCAAATTCCTTATCTGGGCACGTTAAATCACTTTAACTTTTCTCTCAGGTTGAAATTTTAACCTAATATCTAACATATGACAACGCCAGAGTCACAGATGAAGCCTCCCGCATTGACCCCCTCGCCGGTTACGCCAATGTCGTCACCTACAAGGGGCTCTCAGTCAACCGAACACCCTTCGGTAGTAGGTCGAAGACACATGCAACGTGGTTTGCTCGCACGCGCAGTCACGTATGTTGATAACGCAACCAAGGTACACTTACCGAAGACCTTGTCGCTCAGGCAGCAGTCCAGTGCCAAAGAGATTCCAGAAATAAAAATATTGCATCGCGACCCGATCGTCTGGGGAGATGCGTCAAAGCGGTACCTCGAGCGAGAGGAAGAAAATAATAACATTTCGTATAACTCGTTCCAAGACGAAAAGGAAATCGATAATCTGAGATTGATTCTACCTAGAGAAGGAGTTCTATTACAGTCGACATCGACACCCATTGGTATTCCTTCACTACAAAGTCGCAATGTAAACTCAAACGACGGTAACGAGAATGATTTTTCCAAAACAGCGGCAGATGTGAACGGAAATACAATCGATAATCACTCGACAACCGACACTAACAAAACAGTACACAAGAATGAAACGAAAACACTGTCCTTCGATACGACCCAACAATTGAAATCGGGCTTTTTTCGATCGTTAAAACGCCAGTACTCCCCGGTATTTCCTGAAGGTGACGAAAGGCAAACACGTGTGAGCATCCCTGGAAGCGACGCAGATAGCAGCTCGAACTCGGATCTCTCAAATTCTCCCAATGTAGAAAGCGACGAGGACAGCGAAGACGAATTACGGGACAGTTTTAACAGTACAGGAAACATGAGTACTCTGGCAAGGCAAAAACTAAACCATCTACGTCACCATGGACCACGCAAAATCGACGTCAGTACTGGACTACAATGGATTCGACTTGAATTGGTAAGGTAAAAATAATATACACAGTGTCGGAAAGCGATGTGGTCTGTAATTTTGAATTTGTGGCCACACATTATTCTGGTTTAGTTACGCCCCCATTTCAAAATTGTTACAGATGATAGAAAATGAATATTGATTATTTTTTGACAGGCGGCCAAGCCACCCCTAAGTTTTAATGTCTAGGGCTGCAGCCAGCTCAGCCCATATGTAAATCCGACACTGTTATCACAGAAAACCCTACTCGATTGGTAAAAATAATTGTGGACTTCTCGTACTAAGCGAATTCATTTCAGCTTATAAATATGGTATATTTACATAACACAACTTATTACATTTGGGATACATAACATTACAAAATGCTACTCAAAATTGGATGTTGCTTTCATAAAATATGTTAAACTTAAAGTTCTCTCCCAACCAACGAAACTAACCATTTGCTTAGAATAGTCAATTGAATATGTAATGTAATATCATATCATATCATCAAAATCAGACCTGACCCCATCCCGTAGTCGTAGACAAGAGTTTTGAGAATATTGGGGGTCACATTACAGGGAGTGCAGTTGGGTAATCAGTGGGAGCAAGGAATCAGCTGAAAATGTTTATCACAAATTCAACATTTTTATCAGTTGATTATCGCTCCATTGATTTTGGAAGTATTCCAACTGGTTGTTTATAAACATTGTTTTGTTCACTTAGCACGAAATGCGGGAGCAGGATAAGGCGCTATTTCTTCAACTCATAAAACTCCATTCAACCATAAAAGAGTTGAGATCAGATCTTAGCGGTTCCCAGGACTTTGATTCGTATGATAATTTACACAGTGCAGCTTCGTTATGGTGTGAGTGAACTACATCGATGCATGAATTTCTACGAGTTGAATGAAATGTTTATCTCTAACAGAGAACTACATTTTTATTGATACAGGGCCAAGACGCGGATTAGGGACTAGTACTCTTCCTAATTTTTCGTCGTCAGATGGTGCTCAAATGCTAAGAAGCGGAGTGCGATCTAAGCCACCCTTGCGCCGTGGATCTTCACTGAACTATGCGAGTCCAATTGAAAATCGGAAGCGGAATTTCGAAAGTACTAGATTCGTCAATGAACCAGATTATCAAGAAAATTCTTCATCTTCTGATAACGTCTCATCATTAGCGAATTCGTCTGCTTGTTAAATTGACACAAACAGAAACGAATAATGATAACGTTACATTCCTCGTACACAAATTGTCATTTTAACATAACCAAGTCAGATCATTCAAAGGAGTAATGTAGGATTTGATTAAAAACCGTTCCTACAATTCTTTCTGCTCATGAATGCGATAAAACTAGACAAGAAATGCAAATTCACTGCTCAGGATCTTATTTTTCCTCTATTTAATATTGTTTTTTTATGTCTGTTGTAGAGTGAAGATGGTATATAGGCTTTTATCTATAGTTAATTCACTCTCGTAATGTTCCGTTATGGATTGGAATCACTTCCGACAAAGTATAGCTCAACATGTTGTTACGTTTCGGGGATTTTCTCAATAAACACTAAAAACTACGGGTATGCAAATTTTCGCTCGTATATTTACAGTATTCATTCATACATTCTGAATCTGGAATATTTTGTCCCTCTGTCTGACTTTCTGTAACAATTACTGTGCTATTTCACTCATTTTTGGAATATATTTTAAAAATAATAATTAATTTACGTCTACATTTAGGCGACGACAAGAGTTTTTCACTGTAAATATAATACACATCTATTGTTCTCATTGTTGTTTGTGTTATCACTATTTTTATTACAGTACTGTATATCATTTACTATTCAGAGAGGAATGTACTTATCTTTACCTTTACCCTTTAGTGGGAATGGTGGAACAATATTCTCAGACAAAACAGGGTTAATTAGTAGGACAAAGAACTGTCAAAAAAATCAACATATTGATGTTATCTCACCGGGCATAATTACAATTCATAGTTCAAGTGTATTTCATTGCAGCAATCTTAAACGTCAGAATTAAAATAATTTATTAACCATATGAATTTGAAAGACCTTGGAGGAATAAAGATATTGATTTTCTTTCTATGCACGGTAAAATTATATGAAGTTTATCTTCTAGAATCTAGACTGCTTGCTGAAAATTCGTGTATTTCTGAGGATAGAACCACACCACACGAAAAACGATGTCAAACAAAGAATGACTCTTGGTGGTATTATCACCCGAGGTTTTTTTTCAAAATAAAATACGTTTCTCTGGAGCCCTTTGTGAGAAAATACGTTTCTCAGATGTTAAATCCACAAACGTCTACATGAATCATGCAACAATTTTGCTATAATTTATTTAGACAAAACATACATTATTAGCATCTCTGTGAGCAAAAGCAAGTTGTAAAACTTCGAACGAAATCTAACTGTTTTCTTTAGTTAATGATATTGTAGATTACTGCTAAATTCACACAACTGAGACAAAAACAGGATTACTAATTTACCAAAAGTAACATGTGCTACGGGCCCCGCGCAATACGCCTATGAGCGTATGAGCCGTCGATTCAGATTCAGTGATTCTGTACTACTGGAGTACTATAGTGCCTTCAACGAATAGGTGTTCCGATTAGTGATTTTAGCTCTTTAATGCATGCAATGTAAAATTCCTCCGTTATTGGCATTCGTAATCGCTTTTTACCATAGCACATGAAATATGGACGGAAAATTACGGGCCCCGCAACCAATATTGTTAACAGGCCCGAAGTAGCCTTATTCGGTCCTACAGAATAAATACAGTAGTTGTCAAATACAAAAACTTAACATAAAAGCACGACGACGGTAAACTAGCTAAAGGTACGACTTAAAAATTTATTATACAGCCGTTTCGCAGCAGCATATATTTACAATTTCAGTGGCATTGAACGTGAATTAAGATATCTACTGGAATTACTATCCAAACGCTGAAGTACACATTCTACAACCTACAGTATAATAATATTTTTACTGCGTGAAAACTGACGATTCGTGTATATGGTATACTGGTACTAGTACTGGTATATGTATATTTCAGGAATGGGATTGAGGTTGGGATTAGGTCTGGCGGTTGGTGTTAGGGCTGAGGTTGGGGTCGAGATTACCCCTTGACTCCAACCCAGATCCGAACCCTTGTCATAATGCCAACCACTCTTCTAATTCTAACACCCCTATGCACTACCTTCTGGATCCTCACCAAAATTAATTAAAGTTGATGAAATACGATCTGACAATCGCCTAAGACCGAAAATATATTTAATAGAAAAAAATCGATTCGTTTTCCTTGCAGATTTGAGAGCGACATGCTATGAAACACAATATTTAATATTAAATCCGTCAGTGTTGACGTATATCCAGAAAATAAAAGCATGTTCGTAGAACGATGGCTTAATCTATAGTACGACCGCCTTTCAGGGGCCGATGACAAGTAACTAGTATTGATTTGGTTGTTGCAAACTGTTGCTTGAAATACATCAACATCAAATAAGGCCATGAACTTTGCTGTAATGTACTTTTGTGTTCTTTGTTGTGTCGGGTTTCTTAAAAATCGTATTTTCTTCTTTATTTTTCGATATATTTACTACAGCAGGACACTTATCCGTCTTCATCAAATTAAAGAATGGAATAGTTGAGGCGAAAACCTCACCCTCATGTCAACTTTGTTTATAAAATAAATTAACTGTCGCCACGTCATAACAAATATACATCAAGTTGTTAAGGTATGTCAGTTCAAATTACGATATATATAATATAATCAATCATACTTGGCTCGAGGCAACCGATGTAATATTTGGATTCAATAATACAATTGTAATGTACTTTGATTTATTCCCAATATCATTCCCAGTACCCAGAATTATGTATATGTGTTAGTAACTGGAAATTCTACAAGCTAATGAAAAAGGAGATAGCTTGACGAATATACTTGACAGAACCATGCAACGTGGTTTTCTGAACAATAAATAATTTTGCATAGCTTTCTCCGGTTGTTTTTTAATAGTTCTTTTGCCACACAGCACATTTACAAGACTGGTAAAGACGTTCTATCATTCGGGTAATAGTAAATCTGTTTCTGGTTCTCTGAGTGCTGCTATAGCGTTCTACGAATTATTTCTCATTAGCCAAATCAATTTTAAGGAAGCAATATAATCTGATGACCCAGATGGCCCGAGTTCTTTTACCAGCTCAAGGGGCCCATTTGGCATCAGTTAGCTCGGGGTCGTTGGTAAAATTCGTATTATGCGCGCAGTCTGAACGACGAAGCATCGTTCGAACTCAGAACGGAATTTCTCTCGGATGGAGAATTCAAAATTTCAAGCGTTCGGCCTACGAGGTACCACTGTATACGTATTTTTAAAATATTACGATGTATAATACTGTGATCTAATATATAAATAGGTTACATGTATATTGTGCACGTATATACGATGCAGCTGGCAAGAATAAATGTCGCAAGATAATATTTTGTTTACCTCGATAATTTATCCCAAAACCATGGAACCACAATTGCAAATTCCACTGTGCGAAACTACATCAAACATTGAGGAACTAGGTTGGATGACGCGGAGAAAATTAGATCAGATGAATATTTTTGAATATATGAGTTACTTTTCGGTAGATCATAACTAATGGATGAAATACCCCTGATGGTAGTATGTATGTTTTGTGAATCTCAATCTGGGGAGGGAAATAATTTGTGTGCACAAATTCAGAAGTGTAAAAGTAGTAAAGTTGCTTAATAAATCGTGGTGTATAGCTAGTAGCAGAGTGATAGTAGATTGTTAGAAATCAGCTTGGGTGATTTTTAATTTACCCAAAAGAACGTGCGGTTTCATTTGCTTACTCTAAAGATGTATTAAAGATTCACCAGCATAGTAATTTTATAAAAAAATCTTCAATTTTTATTTTTCGCATTATTTACATGTCACAATCACGTCAGATTTCATATGTAGTCTGAAAGTTAGCGAAGAGGCGCCTTTATGATTTCTAGCACGAATAATGATTTGGTTACGCTTGGAAATATCACGAAAATGTCCTTCATCGTTACGCTGCCCGTTCTTGAAGTCTTGCATATTTTATGAACAGATGACAGCTTGTAAGGTATGGTGTGGGATGCGTTATCTGAGATCATTAGAACACATAACCTTTTTTGAACGTACTTTGTGTCAGAAATTGTGAATATTTTACGCAATAATCACGGCTGTAAACTCATATAATATCGACGATTATTGCTTACCAAGATAGAATAAAGAGATATGTAGTTTAATCACTAGTCTCAGGAAGGATTTATCCAGATATGCCCTTACTCGTGAAGGTATATGATTAGCCACAATGCGAGTAATGAAAAATCATGATTTTTATCAACGTATTTATGTCACCACAGCGATCAAACGAACGTGTTTTTTTGTTTTGGTTTTTAGGTCACTGACAAACAAATGCTAAACAAAACGTGCTGAAAATAAGAAGATGTCGAAACATCATGTTAAATGTAATTCATTGTATAAAATGACCAATCGTCCTTTTACATTTGCCGATCAGGAAGCTTGTAATCGTTAGATTTTATTATGTAAGCAGAAATCGTTAGATTTTATTATGTAAGCAGAATTACCCAGGAAGCTACTAAAAAAATTCTAGAAATTTTGTAGTAGAGAGGTGGTCAGTGGGTAAGAAACAAGTGAATAAAATGATAATGCACAGGGGGCAGTGACACGGGGCCCGGTAAAAATTGTTGGGGGAATAGACTTGGACGCTTTGCTAGTGAATTATAATAATAACGATTTGATTATGGAAGTAAATACAGTATAATCTATTTGACCTCAATATCAGATTCTGAGCATGCGTTCTGCGGGCGGTCTTCTATTAATGCAGAATAAAAAATTATTTTAATTTGCCTATGACATATGTTCCATTTCCACTGTACTGCGATGCACATGTATTAGTTAACAGATGGTCTAGGTAGAGTGAGGCAATTAATTTCGAACAATTCGTGATAACTCGTGACCTGAATATCGATGACGCGTAAGCAAAATTGGATGGGAAGATAATTCAATCACGCTTCTGTTCAAATTCAATTTTGTTGCGTCAGTCTAAAAATGTTCACGCTCGGGAATGAAGTCGCATGACTTGTGACTAAATTTAATGTTTATACCACTGACGTAGTATTCAGTTTATTTCGATATTATTTATGGATTCGAAATTCGTCCGATTGAATTATGCATAAACCTTTCGAGGCGTATTCTTGTTGTGGCTCAGAAAACAATCTCGTTTATAATAGTTGAGTTGTAGGTAATGTACTTATATACGGCGAAATTTTTGTTGTGTGCATTACAATACCGTGAGAAACTGTAGGAAATTCAAGACGTTGAGTGTTTAGATTTAGATCAACGATGAAATGGAAGATTTAGCGGCATCTATAATTCAATCAACTTGTTTTGCAGAATAGATAGAATATATTTTTCTAGATTTCGAATCAGAAATTGTTATCACGACAAGATCATACCATACTACGTGCATGACTTTCAAAGAGTGTTACTGTAGCGTTTGATTCTAAGTATTTGAGTGAAATTGAGAAGAAGCGACCATTCTAGCATTGAAAGATTATATGGATGGGAAGATTAAAACCCAGATTTTATCAGGGTCATAAAAATTATGTTTGAGTTGATGTAAATGAGTTGATTGCACTGGAGATAAATGAAAGTTAAGTGTACAATAACTCCAGATTTTACGAAAAGGAATATAAATAATGGAGTTGGAGCCATAAATAATTAAGGTGAATACCATTACTCAACTGTTATAACGCTCCATTTTCTCTCAAACAACTTAACATAATACTCGATTTATACACGTAAACCTACTATAACCTGTCGTAATATCCTTCTAGTCAAAAGAAACATCAAAATCAAAACTCAATAGTCGTAAAAAGGTAATAGGGTCGCTAAAAAACAATAATATCCAGGGTCCGGATTCCCTAACTAACGCAGTATATTATACGAAACCAGAGAATGCGCCTTATCAATATTTAAGGAAATATATATGGTTGCGTTTTATATTGAAACTTGGCTAGCTTGCCGCAGTTCAAATCCAGTTTAGCGGTTGGAAGTTTTTAAGGGGTTCATCAAAAAGAGAAAATAGAGTAAAGATATAGGAGTATTACCTATGACCTTACGAATTTTCGAAAGGTAAGCAGATCAGTAGTAATTGTTTACCTTCGAAATCAAGATATCGATACATAATCCATAATTGTCGGTATATTATTGTAATATTACAGATGATTACAAACGTAGCCAATTGCTTGTGTAAGTAAATTATCTTATCATCAGAAGGAAACAATCAATTGTTGAAGGCTGTAAGCAATCCAACGATATTTTAATCAACTGGCAACGATTTTCAATAATATACTAGAATTGTGCAACAATCATAATATCGGTAGAGGGTCTCGCATAAACACAAAATAATTTAAACTTATCGTACTCATTAGAACCCGTTGTCTTTCATGCTAACAGTCCACAGTTAATCCCCCACTAGTTTCCACATCATTAGTAGAGATTTTAACCATCTTTCAACCCTAATAATCAAATCATTCCCGTTATAACATCTTCATCACTATATTTGTATAGAACAGTCTTCAGTCAACCATTTCGAATGCTAACGTCTCACCGCTCATATAATATTGGATTGAATTTGCAATGGAAGTTGCTAAGGGCACATATAGATTTTTCGTATTCCACGATCCAAAAGTAATTCTTTTCAACTTCAGAAAAACTTAAATTCATCTTCAATACGTATACTGTATTTACAGAGTGTCTCAGGAAAATTATACTTTACAATCTACATAATGTATATATTTTACTACTAGCCACTTTGTGACTGCGCGAGAAGGAAACGCACGCCATGGGAAACTGAAAGTTTTTTAATACCTATATTGTATAAGTATTGGGGAAATAAGACATACATTGGGAATTAGCTAGTAGTCAATCAATAAATACACTGTTGATGAGCTTCCTTGTTTCAAAGCAGAGTAGCCTACTTATAGAGCAATGGGTAATGGTATACCAATGGTATATAAGTATTTCACAAATACTGCAAACCATGGACGGACTGAAGTATTAAAAAAAAATCACATCATTTAATATATTATATTGGATAAATTCCCATCTGTTTTTCCTGCTATTTCGGTTCGCAGATCGTTTTAGCAATACTCGCTGGAATAGGTATTTTCAGCTCAATTATCGCTCGGTGGCGCAATAAATTTCGTAGCGCTACTCAATAGAACGGACAGTAAAAGGCAGCATAGGATTATCCCTTCTCAACATTACCGATCTCGTCCCAGAAGAATAAAAGACAGAGACGGTTTCTAATCCGCGTTCAATTCAATTCTTGTGTAGGTAATACTGCGTGCTAATATCTGACATTGTTATACAAGGACCGTAAAGTGCATTGTGTGGTATATCGTATAGAAGCATAGTGTAGGCAAGCATAGTCTTTGATACGACGTTGTTTTTGTTTCTCTCACTGAGCTATCCAACGTACAGAAACTAAAATTAGGTTCACAGAGAGTTGTGTCAGGAAAAGCGCTGTGAAAATTCAGGTTTAGTTGTTGATATACCGTTACCGATAAGTAGTTTGCCAATCTTGATGAAGTACCAATAATCCATGGTCGTCTTTCCGTTTTTGTTAATGTGTTTACTCCTTAGGTGTTAGATGCCGTAGTTGCTGAAAGCAAGCCTATTCACTAGTGTGAAGGAAGCGACAAATGGGAAATCAGATTCAGAACTAGGATCAGCAAAGGTTATCGGTGGAGTAGAAAGGTGGAAACCCCAGAACTGAGGTGTGTAATACTCATTAAGTGAATCCAGTGAAACCACCTCAACAACTTTTAAAATTGGCGTGTACAAATTGCATCGATTAAATTCATTAGGTAGCAGGAATACAAACTTTATCGGGAATATGGTCATATCGAAAGCTGCAAAAAGTATATTTAGATGCATACAATACAGAACGGAAGTGTTATTTTAGTTCGGATTGAAGCTTATTGAAGATTGAAGACTATCAAGCTAGCAGTTGTTTCCTATCTGTGGTTTGACTTACTGTGGACCTTCTGTGATGCCAAATAAATTGGTTATACCCCAGAGGATATGAACCAGTAAATCACATTGTTGTCGGCGTTATGTCAAATGTCATGGATGTCGAACGATCGAGCAAAATGTTGTAAATCGCTCGATTGAAATGATCAAGTATATCGGTCGTTAAAAAGTTGATGAAAAAATTGACGTACAAGTAAGTTAGTATATTGATTGAGATAGTACAGGAGATCCCAATTTAAGCGTTATCATTCCAAAGTTTCGACAATTGATAAATGTCCCCCAACTACAGTATATTCGTTGATTGAAATTCATAATTGTCTGCCTTTGTCAATAGTATTTATTGGATTTTTCCGCTACAAATGTAAGTTTGTTCCTTACAGATGGAAATATGTTAAAATAAAATTGCAGCCATAGTCAAAGCGCAATAATTTCAAAACCACGTAATTTACGATCGCGTAATTTTGATACTTTCTATATTGCACTGCACTGTGAATACAAAGTGTCCCAAGATATATTAAGATGAGATTATTTAAGATATTTTTCGAACGGCAGCGATGGAAAAGTGGAGATGCAAATATTTTTTGCGCAACAGGTGGGCCGGAGTAGTCGATACGCGCTCACTCGGTCTTCGGCGATATATTGGGAAATGAAATAAATATTGATTTCGTTTGTAATTACGCTTTTGTCACGGAGAACAGTAGTCTCTGTCTTGCTGTCAGTTGTTGCCTTGGTAATTAGCTGCTACACATTACGCCATTTTTACGTTTCCCACTTCCAAATTTGGTCCTATCGAAAAATTCTGTTTGCGTTGAAAGAACTAAGGTATACAGTCGTTGTTTATATCTTAACAATTCAGAGCATTTACTGTTTATTGACTATCGAATAGTTGTAGAATGTTGACCTTTAGTTGTCTGCGCAAAAATATTTAAAAGCCGTATGCCTGGCATTTATTATTCTACCGCAGGTCCTTCAATGAAGGCATTTCGTTACAACGGTAATGAGGAAAAAAATACATCATCATACAAACGTATAACAAACCATAAACAATGATGTACGAAAGCGCTCAGGTTTGGTTATGAGTAGAGTGGTAATAAAACATGCTCTGTATAATTTTTGCCTTGATTTTTCCTGGTACAATGAGCGCCAAACGTGCCCGGTTCATATCATTCGTAAAATTGGTTTCGTTTCACTTAATGTCACACTTTCCAAAAACTTATCCACGACGTTAAGCGGAGACCAACTAAAGACGCTATTTGTGAGCACGAAATTATCTCAGTCGTCGCCGTGTTCAACTGCATTCTACATTTCAAGCAGTAATATTATAACCAATAACGTTTAAAGAAGCCAAACATACTGTAGCACTTTAGGTACTTCATTTTTGACCCTCACGTGCCTGGAACCTGGGGGAAATCTCAGAAATCTTATATCAGGGGTTAATCACGATGTTGTCTTTGAACATAACATTGATGACTTGTGAATTGACTTTGGTGATTCGATTACAACACTGTAATATTCCTACAGACTTTTAAATAATATTGACTGCTCTATTGTTATTGTGAATGAAAGTTTAAGACCTATTGATTTTGGGAGATATGCTCTATAATCCTACTGTGAGAAATGTGGATGAAAAGCGTCCCTATAAAAAACAAAAATCGATGTAATTTAGTTCAGTCTCGACGATCGAAATAAGATGGAGCTAATAATAACTTGGTCCCACCAGCCCGGCTGCTTTGGGTAAAAGTGTTCCAGTGATCGATTTTAAAGTTCGATTCAAATCCGTTCAAGCGTTTGAAAACATAACTGAATATTTTCTAAGGTGCGCAGTCATTCTCATTTTTGAATGGCACAATTATAAATTCGAGGATGAGAGCACTGTATTTGCAGTTGCTTCAAGTCGCAGATCTAGCATTTCCCGATTGATCCTCGTGTTATTTTTTCTTGAAATATTACTACTATAAATTCATGTTGGTGCACTTAAACCAGCGTTGTCGTGGAATGATATCATATTAGTACTCTCACTAAATTCCACAATTGAAATTCACATTACTCGCGGCTTGCCTGTATTGTAACAAAACCGCGCATGTCGATTGAAATTACAGCGTTACTCGAAAATAGCCAGTTACGAAACTCCCATCTATACCTAACGTTTAAATTGATAAAATATCGATTGAATTCATATCTCCTTGTATTGGAACGCATGTTAATTGAAATGTAATACGGATAAATAGCTTCAGATTCGCACTGCAAGGAATAAAATTCGGTACTGGATCGCATATTGTACATGAAAAGAGCTTTCGATTGGTTGTCGCTAATTGCTTTTATTGCAAGGGCTAGAAAAACAGTGGCGTGATTCAGGTGCAAAGTTCGGGTAAGAGGTGCAGAATCTATTTTCGGAAATTGTCGGTATTTTTAGGATAAAATAAGGTTTAGCCAGCCAGGGAAAAAGGGAATTTTAAGCCTTTATGCAAAAAGTCCTGGCTGTAGTTCTTGTAGTTAGAGCAGATGTGGGCAGCAGCGGCAGCCTCACGCAGACAATATTTTCTATGCAAGATTTTTGACAGTGTTTCAGTCACTCTTCAGTAACATTTATGAAGCAACATATCATTAACTTCAGTTAAATGAATAATAATAATTTGATTTTTGTGAAAAATCATCTTTTATTTTGTAGTAATTTCAGATTTCGTTGAATGTGACCCGCTGGAGACTTTATAAATGTGCATGTGGTATATTTGAGAAAAAAGTGAGAAAAGTTTGCTCCCTCTGGGTAATTGTGATGTGATCTATAAATTCGGGGAAGAAATGTGGAGTGTAAACGTTTGTCGGGTCACGTGATATACAGACATTAAGTTAATATTACTATTAACTGGCAAAGTTGAATTTCAGGTCACCAGAATAATATTTTGGGGAACTTTAACCAGTGTGCAGAGAACTATGGGTGATAATAATGCATGGACAGTTATCCTAACATATACAGGATTATGTCCTTTATGTAAACGTAGATTAGACTTTAGAAAAATTGATTTCGGTGATATTCCTTTTTTCTCATGACTAGGTATTATGACGTCACTGATGGGCAGGAAATTGAAAAAAGCAAACCTAACTTTTTTCTATATATTTTATAAAGGTTTTCATAATATTTGCTTAGACATACGATGCTTTGAGTCTACAACAATGTAAGAAAGTGCTGTGTACAGATAAGGCTGAACAACTGATACATGCACTTAATCTCCTCCTATTTACTTGGATTTATGACATATTCGAGTTTGGATGATCTTAACCGGACATATGCATTTGGTAATGCGCAACCCGAACTTGCGAACAGTAGCTCTGATAGTGATAGGTTTGACCTATCTGGTTATCGGAGCAGCTGTTTTCAACGTGATAGAAAAAGAACGAGAATCGACTGATGCGAAACAGCTTTATGAAAAAGAAAACTATTTTAGGTAAGTGATGGAACGACACTTTTTTATAGGAAGTACAGTGAACCCTGGCAAAGTTGTTATTTGACAAGTTGTTCTTTGTTCTAAATCGGAACAAGTGCCTGTACTGTACGGTACATTTGTGTGACTATTTTACTTCGCCTGTAAAACCACTGTACTGCATCTTCCAAGTAATGTTCACTCATGACTCGCAGTGCTGGTTATTGTTCCTTAAGTCGTAACATTATTGTTTGAAGTAGGATTTTCATTAGATATTACGATGCAAGGAGACTTTGCCCTGGAGCCCCTAGCATTGCGACTTAGCGAGGGCTTACTGCGAAATATTCATTAATAAGAGGAGAGGTAGAAATGAAATGATGAAATGATGAAATAAATATATTTAAACGATTTTAAAGTTCCTCTCACAGACATAATACCTTAGCTCACTTATGACACCACTCTACCTTCTGGCAGGGAGAAATCTCTGCCTAACCGTAAACACAAATGATATTCTTACAATTGATTTTAATGAACCGCCAACTGCGAAGACTGATCAAGAATTATGCATTTCCAGTGTAACAGCTGTTTAATTAAGATTGAATATTATAAAAGAAATTACATAACAAAAATGATAGGCCGCGGTGACCACCTGGCACTGCCTCTCTGTAAATATCGTTGAGAGATCGAAAGATGTCGATTTCACTAGACAGCATACACGCGCTCAGTCCATATCATATGCTAATTTTGCTATTACATTATGATAATCTTTAGTAAGGACTGATTCTAAGCAAAGGGACTAAGAATTTCGATACAATATACACGATGACTGTAATAAATTTAATGTTATGCCTGAGTGCATAATTCCATTTTTAGTAATTTTATCTTCGACACTGGATGTATCGACTATTCTTAATAGCTTCTTTAAGCTGTATTCATGAAAGGTATGAAGTAGGTCATGAGTCATATGAATTATTAAATGATTTGTACTTCGACACGGAACTATATGAGCCCTAAATCTTTAACAAAATTAACCTGTATAATTCCTTACTTCTGATATACACCAGATCTTGCTTGTACCACGTAGGCAAAAAAAATACTAAAAAAAAATACTATTCCACGGAAAATTCAATAATGGCTTTTTAAATATCAATAATGAAAAATAATTTCAATTATTGTCAAATTTGCGTTTCGAAATCTGAGGCTTATTACGAATAAATGGGCCGATCTAAACTATTAGAAAGAGCAATCCCGATCCGAATAAACATACTGTATATAATTATTACTTATTTTGCTTTGTTTTAATGACAACAACCGCAAATACAAATAGACAATTTGAAAACTTTTCAAAATCATTTTATAATCCTATTTTCAAGTTATGCTTTGTCTTACGTGAAATATATCAAGTCAGAAAGTGTGCGTGTTTTTGTATGCTACAGAGACGTCTAAGCGTGTACGTTATTCATGATACATTCGATTTTCAGTAATAAGAGTCGACGAAAAATCCCACTAGAGTTTAATATCTGATAAAAACAGATATACCGGATCAATAACAAGAGAAGTAATTTGTTAACAAAGCGAACAATAAACAGCACAAAAATATAGTCTCTTCGGAAAATTCTTGAAACGTTTGATACGCTTGAAGTTACAGTACGCTTAATAAAAGTCGTATTCATTCACGCTGAATAGATCATACACGTCATGCTGAAAATTATTACATTATATACCTTTAACTTTGAAGAAAATTTAAATAAATACAATGGCTAATAAGATTACGTGGGTGATTCTATCTGATCCTATTCTATGGGCTTGTCATAACACAGCGCACTTCGTGATTTCAAGCTTTATGTTACGAGTACGCCGTATACAACACCGAACACAGGAATGTGAAAAGAAATAAATATAGAGTTTCTTGAATCCACTGATACTAACACAACAACAGAGGTGTAACGTATTTGACCCATACTACTTTGAATTACGAAACAGCAGTACGAGAGACTTTCCCCCCTTATGCAATTTCTTATCGGTAATAACCTATAGATGAAAACTCGATTGGGAAATTAGTAAGGGCAAACAGTAGACGATATAAATCAGTTTAGCTATGGATGACATCTGTGTGTATTGTCACAGCTTTTTCTACAAAAGTACGAAATGCTGCATGCTTTACCAATTATAATTGCGAATACAGGATATTAATTTAGAATTTCCAACTGAACGAATATTCTTAAAGGGTTAATAGCTACTGCCTTCTAAGTTGATGAAAATTGTAATACGTAATATTGGGAAATTTTGAGGGGTCAAGACCACTTGAATAAGGTAACCGCATCCTTCGAAGTTCATGAACAATTGTAGCATTTGTTTCCATACCCTGAGCAAAAAATAAATTTACTTTCATGTAGTTGTTGCATTAATGATTAAAATGTGTATATCGTATTGAGTTTATACCGCGTAAATATGTTGCACTAAGGCAAATATCGCTGTATTAGTAGTTAACGCACTTGTTTCAAATCGGCGTAACTAAAGCTGTCAATATCAATGTAAGAATCATGCTACAACCATGGTAATGAGGGTACGTAGCTTCGACCGATACACTGTTCTGGTTGTTAATAATTCATGAGAATTAAAGTAGAGGCTTATTAATTTTTTTAATAGTGAATTTCGCTCAGTATGACAATGTTGAGAGTGGAAGCCATCCTTTTGAAGTAGAAGGAAAGGGACAATTCGTAATTACTTAACCATAGTTTAGCTAGACTTTACAGGGAAGTCTTCCTCTATTAGCGCGCTATAAGTATTTGTAATATGATCCTAACACTATCCGTGAGATCGCAATGCACTAAACTAGACCTTTCATGCGTTTTCAAACTACATATAACTGCGTTTGTGGGAGTATCACAACAGAAGATTGACGGAAACGTATTAAACATTTTCGCTAGCTAGCCATCACTCTCACTCAATGTTATGCAACTGCGCACACAGTCAAAACCAGCGCACCAAAAAAATTAACCTGCGCACAAAAGCTAATTATTCTCACTCACAGGCAACGCAATCCAACATTGAATATCACCAAATTTCGTGCGGAAAATGTAGACGTGTGAGCTTGGTAAGGATATCATTACGTTTATAGATACAATACGATTAGATAAAACAAATTTATGAAGCAGTCCAGAACGCATCCTCATTTTCTCCACTTAATTAGTTACTTACATAAGGCGATTTCACATTATGCGTCGATTTTTAGGAACGCATCCCTCGGATAAAACAATGGTCTAATGTATTATGATGAATGCCTTTTAACCATCAATGACTAAACTCGTATGCTTGATTGGTGCTGAATGAATCGAAAACAGGACGTTCTATTGTTATGATAGAATGTTTTTCATGGTAAAATATCCAAGAATTTGGCTTATACCGAAAAATACCGAACAAACAACACGAGACTACAAACCGCTGTTTATATATAAATTCTGTTCTGTTCTGACTTCTGCTGTTGAGGTTCATATATGAACTAACATAACAGGGTAAGGCTTCCTCATTATACGTCGACATAACTATTGGTAGTGGAGACAGGGCCCCGGGACCCTTGGTAGGGCTCTGGAACAGTTAATGTGGTAAAATGTGAAGGAAAATGGTCGCCATGTTTCCTGTAGATTGGATTTTTATTTTATTGAGTGGCTTTGTTTGTGCATTATTCTGGTACACATCTTTGTCTCCCGTATCAAACTTTAACATTCGAATTTTGTTTTCCTCTCTTTGTCGGCACTAGCATATCCAGTGTTTGTAATTCTATGAGTAGGACCTTAGGTGTTAGATAATNACACACACATAAGCGACACACAAACAGATGTGCATTAATATCTTGTTTGTTTATTTCGTGGAAAAATCTCTGGAATGTGAAAATAATTTTTCAAATAATTTTTTTTTTCGACGGAATTGATGAAGAAATAATATGAATCTAATATGGCTTGAATAAGGGAAAACTTCAATTTCAAAGCAATTCAATTTAATTACCGGTATTATAGTAACCGATTCGAGAGAACCAGTGCAAGCCAGTTGAATACCACCATTGCATGTAATAGATTAATGTTGCCGGGCCTCTGTCACAGTATTTTAACCCACTTTTATTTTACATTCCAGAATCTTCTATTTTTCATTCCAAGTAACTCTCTAAAGTATATATATCTTCTTTTATCATTACATTAGTTTCCGTCACAAAACTTAAGCTATTTACTTTTTGACTGATGGGTAACACCCGATACCGTTAACACGGAGTATTCCATTATTAATTGATAATCAACGTAATGTTTAATATTAATACCGTAAATAATGTTCCGAACCCTGCTAGTACTGATGCAAATGTAATAATGTACGTTTTACTTTCAGAGATAAATACAATATATCGGAAGATGATCTAAGAAATTTCTCAAACATTCTACTTCGACTGGAGCCACACAAGGCCGGTATTCAATGGGACTTTACGGGGGCGCTATATTTTGCCATCACGGTCTTAACCACTGTCGGTAAGAATTTTTTTTGTCTCCTACGGAACTAACATTACAAACGTGAATTCAACGATATATTTTTATCATATGAATCCTAGAACTTTCATAGAATATTGAACAGTACATTTGGTGTCTTTGGATATAACGTGAATCTATCTAACGATTTTCACACGTTTTCAACAGTCAAATGAAGTAGTTGTCATGAAATGTTTAGTTGAATCGGCACGTAGACTAAGCATTAGCGTTATTTCTGGACGTAAACTTTCGCGGTTCCGGGTCAGGACATAGGTGTCTGCGCTCCTTCCACTCTGTCTTTGATCGGCTGATATGTTACGTAACAGGTTAGGCAGATGGCAAACACATTCTGTTTGTTTCTGTCTCTGGTTAATTAAATTGGAAGAAATGCACGGGAATGTTTAAATATTTAATTATGCAAATGTTGCACGTTAAAAGCTACAGTTCGAAATTACAGAATATGATTTGCTATTTTTAGAACATTTTCGAGGTACTTCTCTGTTTTGTAACGGTTTACCGACGGTACAGACTTACATCGGTTAGATCTTACATCTTACATTGAATCGGGATTGATAGCTCAGGTCCCATACAAATGCGGGGCCCGTATCATGTGCTACTTTTTCAACAAGGTTAATTCGATCGTGTCAGCAAGATTGAAAACATTGAAGTTCACTTTAAAAATACTCCCTTGAATAAGGATTTCCGGAAAATGTCCATTACTACTTAGACGTTTATCTTAATCTTAATACCACGCTAGTTGAAAATTTATTCAACCAGACCAGGGAAAATCCATCACGAAGACGACAGGTAGCACAATACAATAATATGTCAGGTCGAATAAATTCTAATGTCTTGATTCTCTAGATAATATCGATTAATGTCATCGGTTGCGATACGATCAGAAGCCAAAATCAGATAAGGGGGGATTCGTTGTTTCGAAAACTTATATTACGCAAACAATTTTTATACATGGAAAAAATTCCTCTATTTAGAATTTTAGATCATACCATGCGGAAAACTTGATATAAATCGAGCACATCAATGAATATATCGACCTAATAGACAGTTAGGACAAATGACATGAGTTGCACTTGCAATTAATTAATTGGCATGTCTTAATTAAATTTAACTCATACAATTCTAGAGCAATATAGGCGGTTTTACTTTTACTGGTTTTAATAACTATAGAGATACGCTAATATTCGTGAAACTAAGGCAAAGAAAATGTGACTACTTGCAGATTTTCTGCCATACAGAATCACCCTAACCTGTACGTCCACATGTACAGCTATTAGTTCAGTGATGAAAGATTGTGTTTTTAATTTTAATATGTTAAATTATGTCTTGTTCATGAGAGCTAACCAACATGTGGAAGTAGAATTAAACCAAATAAAAAATTTAGTTTTAATTGCTAGGAACTTGACAAAGCTAAGTTAATAAACATCTATGACTCCATACGTGTACAGAAATTGGACATAAACTGGAACTGAAAAATAGCAAAACACCGCTCCTTGGGCATCCCTTCATTTTCCCTCCTGAATTGTAAGACTCGAGTCTACCAAAATCAGCCTTTGTCTAGAATTTTAATTCGTTCTACGTGATTTGTTGTTGTCTACGCGATCTGTGTTGTTTATGTCCTAAGCAGTTTTTTTAATTCGAAGTTTTACACTTGTATACTTAAACCAAATAATTAGGATCCATTTTAGAAATAGACATTCAATGAGCCAGTTGCTCATGTATTATCAGAGCTAAGCTGCGCTCAAGGTAATTCAGTCAGGAATGTGTTTAGACTGCGGCAAATTAGACGTTTACGCAGCAGATAACTTGGCAGACAACACAAAGATTACATTAGGCAAAAAATGGTCTACAGCTAAGTGAACCGGGCTAACAGGGTCTGGATCAAATGTCGATGTCAGATGAAATGAAATACAATAAATTATATATCCCGAATGAAGTGCTCCTTTACGAGTAATGTAAGAGGTGGATTATCCAATAACCAAAATGAGGAC
>QXVX01005110.1:2414-39626 GCA_013436065.1 Halocynthia aurantium | reverse complement strand
TATACGGAGTTAGAGTTTAGTCACTGGTCTTTAGGTATAAGACTTCGAATAATATTTCCGTCGAAATAACTGTAAAATAGATTCTGATTCACAGTTATTTGGGACACATTAGTACTGGTTACTTACGTCTCTATTCAGTAACAGCAAATTGCACAGTTCTGCATAAAACTGATACGCGTACTCGTAATTTATAGTGTTAAGTGACGATGGAGAAATTTTGCGTGGGACACCTGATACTAACATCATACTACCAAAATTATATAGAATAAAATGAATGATCTAATAGACTAACAGATAATAACGATTTTGCATTGGAAGTTTTTCGTTTTTGTAATAATGATTTCCTATATCACACTTTATTTTTTTAGGTGCCCCTGTCGACCCTTGTACCGTTTGGACTCTTCTCTTGCGTGCTTACCATATTAATAGGCTCATACGCCTTTGCATATTTCGAAGAATGGTCAATACTAGATAGTGTGTATTACTGTGTCGTCACCTTAACAACGATCGGTGAGTAATTGTTGACTCTATGTTTTGTGAGAGTAAGAAGGGATTCCTTTGTTGGACCGAGTAAACTTTGGTGCTAGATACACTTGTAAAAGTGAAATTTTGGGTGAATATACTGTTGGAAAATTTATTCAAGAGTTAACCTATTCAAATACTACGCAGTGTAGACGTCATTGAATACTTTGTTCAATCATTCCATCAATATCCATTTTCATTCTACTTATATCTGCCGTTAGATCTTCACGTATCTCCTTTCCCTTTTACCAATAAATAATAATATAGTATTTTACATTGTATACGCATTGTACTGGAACTGAAAACAAAATTACGGCTGTAACAACAAGGAAGCGAATGAACAACATCACGTTCTCCCGTCAATCATAAACCACAAATGATTCAAAAGGTGTTATTCGGATTATCCTTTAGATAGAGATCCCCTATGAGTCAGAACAAAGCCGAACTTGAGCTTAACAATAAACCATTAAAAGATTGTACATTTGGTGCAACTTTAGTTTGAAATAAACATGTACCTACTTCAATAATGAAATGTGAAGTTGACCGGTTAAAGCACATAAAGACCAAACCAACCAGAATCTAAATGTCAAAGCATATAACGCTAAACAGCAAATACTCGAATTCCCAAATAACTAGCCGTATACAGAACAAGCAATGAGGAAACAGAAGGAAAGCCAATCTGCCATAATAAATAAACTTTGATCCCACGACTACCACTAGAGATGAAATTCATTTCATTTATTTATTCTGGCGACCTGAATACGAAATGACGTTAACTGGGGCGATATTAATCGAGGTTCGCCTAAATATTGCATAACTCCGGTGCTAAATTGTTCCGAATCAAACTCGTTTTGTTGATTCAAATAAGACTACACATCGTATGGGAAATAAACGAATGGAATCGGAAAGAACGAAATACACTGTAGTCTTCTTGAGGCGTGATTACTTCCATATTACTGCTACAATAAACTTATGATAGCCGTCTTATTCATTTGTGAAGCGGATATATTATCCGATCCCAGTTACCAATGGTATCGAACATTTTTACATTTTGAATTTTTGGAAACATTCCAAATAAATCGTTTACAATTTTACAGGATTTGGCGATTACGTACCCCTTCAACAAAACGGGACTCTACAGCAACGGCCCCATTACGTTGCCTTCAGCTTTGTTTACATTTTGGTCGGTTTAACGGTCATAGGAGCTTTTCTTAATCTAGTCGTTTTGAGGTTAATGGTGACTACAACGATGGACCAACATTCTAAAGAGAGTAACGAACCCGATGAAGAAAATCATACGTTACGACGAGAAGAGGATTCTCCCTATGTCAGAAGAGAGATTCAAAATCAAGGCGATAACGGAATCCGACATATCAAATCCTTTCAACACGAATGGAAAGACGTTGAAACAAGACGTCGAAAAGGAAATCCCGAAAAAGAACTGGTGAGAAACATTTTACAAAATTAAAATACTTATTTAATGACACTGAGTATTTCGAATGAAAACCATTATACCACTATTGTAGTGAACTCGTATGAATTGCCTGTGTAAAATGTAGGTTAATTTTCAATGCAACGCAATGTAGAGAATGTCTTTGAAATGAAAACGAATTCTTTTCTTGTAAACCCCATCTCTAAATATGACATAACCACATGGCATCCCGAACTTAAGCCCAAAACTGCGCATATTCAGACAAAAAATATGATGTAATGACAACTAATCATATATATTAATATAATGAGGATAGGAGGAAGTAAAAAGGCAAAAAAGAAATCTATTTTTCTTTATGCAGTAATTCCAAAGGTTCGTAATTTCAGATCGTTTTCAAACCTTTTTTTTAACTAGGCTAGTGTAGCTCTGTGAACTAGAATTATGTTAATTTCATTCGAATGGGTTCAAAGTATCTCTATCCTTTCTGATTAATCTTATTATTTCGCAGCATATTTTACCTTACGTTTGTTACGGCGACATCTTGGGCGCTTGGTTTGTCATTGACGAAGACGGCGTTAAGCACAAAGTGCAGAAAGCAATCGGCAAAAGACATGGGAGTTATCCGGTAATAAACGATAGGAAATGGATCGAATTACCCAGCACGAGTCTGAGCAAAAAGTATTCGAGCGAAAATAACTTTTACGAGCTGTTGAAATCTGAAAGAGACCGTGGTAAAAACAGGGACGCGTTCATAAGTACTAGCAGCGACATGTACAGTGTTTTTTCGTCTTCTAACGAAATTAACTGTTGTCGTTATCACCAACAGTGCGATACTAGCATTGAATCATTGGAAAATAATGCCCAGGAAGGCGTACAAGACAACGATAAAACTAAAGGTGAAACTTCTCCAGGGAAAGTCCGCGAAGAAAACTGTATTGTCTGTAATCGATGTTGTCCGATTTGTGAACATCTATTCGACTTTCGACCAAGTGTCCTCACAAGTAGAGATTTTAAAAGTACCGAAAATAATTGTGTCTGCGATGACCCCCAGTGCGTGTTCCCATATAATAATGAGTTTCTGAAGGATCGTCCGCCAAATGGCGGAGTATTTGAGGAAGAAAATAGCGAACAATCATACCGATCACAGAAGAAAGAGGGTGTAGCGGATTTGTTTATCGCAACGAATCTACTGAGCCCTAATTCAGTCACTATGCAATTTCATAGAAACGACTCGGAATCCTTTTCGAATGCAAACAAATCTTGCAATGGAAAAGATCACTGCAAAATTACTACTATCCCTGCATCTCACCATTCAAATTGGAATACGCTCAGCGGTGAAGAGCGCGTAAGAAACGTATCGACGGATAGTGGGTAAGATGTTTGATGCCTATTCCTAATTTTAAAACAAAGTTAAGCGTTATGCAGTAATCGTTGCATCAATATAGTTGATGATCAAGTCTAAATAGGCCATATCAACCGAAAGCAAGATCATCAAATACAATAGAATATATTGGTTAGGCAGAAACCTATTTTTGATCAATGGGGACGTCCGAAACTTATATGAATAGGAACTAATATTACACAGGTACCCTCAGTTAACGACCCAGTCCGTTCCAACGACTTGTTGACTTCACACTGAAATCTTATTACGGACAGTTTACGATTATATCTTTGCCCCATAATCTTATATCTCTACCACGGTCATTTATTTATTTATATAATGATTAAAATTTCCAAACTGTGTGTCGCGACACATTAGTGTGTCACCTGCAGTGCGTGTGTAGGTGTGTCGCGGACGTATTGGTGTTATTAAAATATTTTAATCCTTGCACATATTTACAGATCATTAATCTTGAATGATAACAATCACATTTGTCTTGAAAATTTATCTTATTATGCTTGCACATTATATATTTAAAAAAATATATATGTAATGTTTTGTTATTAAAATGTATTTCTGTATCAGTATCTCTCATAAGGGATTGAATTAACCTCTGGTTTGCTATCAAAACTGAATTGCTGTGTCGCGAAATTATTTATGTTTAAAAAGTGTGTCACCAAAGGGAAAAGTTTGAAAAGCTCTGGACTAGGGCCTAGAGCCGCTAGGCAGTATTTAAGCACAGTAATCTTGTGCCTTCACTGTATCGACTTCTACCTTTAATCCGCCTAAATGTTTTCGCTTTGCAGTATTGCCACCAGAAGACAAAGCATTGAATTCGACATGGCAAGAACGCAACCGAGTGACGAACGTAAAACGCCAAGACCTTGCTACCTCTCAATATCGCCCACTGTACATGGCGAGTCGAGACCGCCATTTCTCGACTCTATTTCGCTGGGACGAGAAAGCATTAGTTCGTTCGTCAGCGAAATTTCTATCAGCGCTGAAAACAGCATATTTGCATCAAACTCAAAATACAGCCTAGCTACGACGATTCGTGGCGACAGTTTAGACGAAAGAAATGAATCGCGCTTATCCGTACATAATGAAACACTGAACCAGGGAGAACAACTGACCGATGGCAATGCCATAGGCAATACGTCGCAAAGATACAACAATGAAAATTCTCCTGGAAATATTTGTAATGCAAAGAATATCAGCGTGGAAGTTCCATCCATAGTGGTAACACTATACAGTTCTGATGGCAGGTGAGCATACAATAAATGAATTTCAACCTATCTACAAGCCATTAGTTCCGACTACGGACAATCATTTTCATGATAATCGCGAGTTTAATACAATGCTGCGATTAGGGTTCGTTACACACTGACCCATAATATAATTCATTTTGGGTTTAGGTTTATCATAATAAATTAACGTACGTGACTGTCCTGCCATATACCGTGGACCTTTCTGATAACAATAACTGGCTGATAACAGCAAGTGAGAGATATGAATATAATATTAATATGTTTTGAGACCGGTCAATATTGATAACAATACTAGATTGATAACATTATCCAAAATCATAATAAGCAGTGTCCACTGTCATTTAGTACACTGCTAGTGATTGTGCTGTAGAAATAGTTCTTAATTTTTGTCACGCCTAATTAGCAATACCGTTCAACCTATGTCACAACTACCAGAGTAATTACAGTACTTACAAACACATAGATACACTATTTGAGTCCCCAAACTCATACCCTACAAACAATTACAGGTCTTTAAACCGTTTTGTAACCGACTTTTTACTCTGACAAGTCTTTTACTAAATACAACGATTAAAGTATTTTGCGAGTTTACATTACAATTGATGCAAACGTTCATACAAACGTAAATTCTTCTTTTACAAAACTTTTTGAATACGTTGCTAATAGCATCACACAATGAACATCACAGACCAATATTCAACCTCAATAATGGTACGAAAATAAAAATTTGGTTGTTAGCTGGGTATCCAGCCTTCCATCACTAAATGCAGGTACGTTATGAACCTGAATCAGGACATCACCATAACCTTATGATTACACAGGGCTTGCTTTGGTGAAATTGGCTTAGGCCTTAGGACAAAACATCAAATCTTTTCATTTTTTCGATTTTACAGTACGCAAGATAACCAGACAACGAATAATATATCAGTCGACTTGGATGAGGAAGTCAATTCAGATAAAGGACAATTCAACGAAAATACCGATGAAAGTAGCGAAATAAAAGCTTCGAAATCATATAAAAAAGTATTTACGTACCATAGAAAGGATCTAGTGGAGAGCCTCGCGCCTGACGATGAATGCCAGAAATTCCCACGATGTAAACAAATCGACGAAAACCTATGTCCCTACCATCTACATCAGCTACAACGTCTACAGGATACAATAGAGCAAGGCAAAAAAATTGAAGGCGATAGCGCTATTTTCAAGGGCCAATCAAATCAGTGCACAGGAAAGCAAAATGAAAGAGACAATCAACTGAAAGATCAAAATAATTTTTCGAACAATCAGCAGGGTGCTACCGAGTCATCAAGAATTATGAGAAACGTTACGATGACGAAAATATGCTCTAACGGGAGTATAATTACTGAGCATCATGGACGAATTATTTCAGCTACCGATGAAGATTCCAAGTACTCGAGTTCTAACGCCCCGAAACGTTCTTACAGCCTGCCCTCATATCCTAGAGTTTATTCCGAGTAAGTAAATTAAAATTTTAAGAACAGTAGGCTATTGAAATAGTTTACCTAATCAATGTGTTCGATGGAACATTGAATTTTGTCGTTACTTTAGAAAAACACGTGGTTCGAGGCGAATCAATTCTTTACGGTCATTGGTGAATTATGATTTGGAAGATGACTCGTGTCGACCTACGGAATGCATCCAGGCGACCCACTGTGATAAAGGAAATTGTGTTGGACAAGACAATAAGACTGAGATGACATCCAAAATTTCAACGAGAAATCTGAACGAACAACTTTCTCCCACTTCAATTGGTAATCGACTGTCAAAATTGCTTGGAAAGACGAGCAAAATTTCCGATCGAACTAGCGGTACAATAGACGCAAAGAGGAAAAAGAGAAAGTACGAAATTTTTAATCATCTTCTTGCCAAGAATAAGCGCAATGGAATTAGAAAGTTCCCCATGAGAACTGTTTCCCACGACAGAAGGAACACTTTGCCCAGCTACTTTGACAGAGCTACGCGCACGAGTAGTGCGACATCAAGACATCCGACATCAAGAGATTTCGAGATGAATTCTTTGAAAATGTCGTCTCTTCCAAAATCCTATTCCGTCGTTGGCCTTGACTCAAATCCCTTTATGCTAGAGGACGGGACAAGTGGTCACAAGCAATGTAATCGAAATTCTATTTCTGTGAAGCATAACTGTGAAGGTAATGAGGTCAAGGTAACCTCCTTAACGCAGTTTTCGAAAGAGTCGTCTGATTGTAATGGCCAATGTCACACTGTGATGGACGCGGATCAAAATATAGCGGATAGTAATTCGGATATTTTGTATAATACGCATAATATGAATTTAGTAGCAAATTTTGAAAATCGTTGGCGGAGGTTACCATCTGCTCCTTCCGCTAGCGAAAGTTGTGTTCCTTCGGGTACAGCCTTGCGTATTTTGAACACTACTTCAAAAAATTCCGTTTGCTAGCATACCCTGCGCGTACTCACTGCGTGGTTTACAAGTCACGTACAGGCGATAAATTGTGGACTACCAAAATTAAGTCAGAATATCTCAGGATTACCAGTTATACTGATAGGGCCATCTCATATAATTAATAAATTCATTTTAGCTTGGGGTAAGTATTGCTTAGCGTTTCTGCATACTTGTGATTAGGTCTTTATAACCTTGTTGGTTCGCAATTTGTCCTATATCCATGTGACTCGTCCGATATCACGGCTTTTGGTTGGTTAATTACTAAGTATTTTTTCAATGGTTGAGGCTACGATCTGATTATCCAACCTATTTATTCATGACATTGTATTATTCCATAAGCACGTATCGGAATAATACAATTTTATGATACTTTTCGTTTATTAACTAGCCTTGGATAGAATGTTATTATTGAATTATTTTCTATTTCAAATGTACAGATTTTCTATGAAATAAATAGGTGTGATTAAAAATTCGAACAAATTCATATTGTCTTTGTGCAATTTCGGTATGTATAATCACGCTACAAGTAAAGTTCTTGGTCTTGAAACGGTACGCTCAGAGCGTGCAGACTAGACGCGATGTACAATGAACCAAAGTCTATTTAAAAGTATTTCGAGAGACTTTGCAATAAACTTAGTCTGATCAAAGCAGATGACAATTTAACCTTTCAACGTTCTATACTCAGGAGACTTATGCGATGAATGACAGATTTTGAACAACGAGTAGAGTCAAAATTAAGCTGCAATTTAAATGCACAGTTGCAGACAAACACAGGTTATGTTGGTCGTGATTAGAACTCCAGCTATGTAATAAATACTCTTCACACTAACTCAAGTACTGATTCGTTGCAGTGACCGGGAACATTTTTACATTGGATCCTTCATTACCTAAAGTCAGCCCTGGGAACACAGAAAAGCAATATATTGCTAATCATAACTCTCTTCCCATAGATTTCATTCCATTTCCTTCTAGTTCAGTGACTCCCTAATCAAACTTCTACGTTTGACAAATAAATGAGGTAAAAGCTTCTTTTAGCTACGTTGAAGCTCTTGAAGCTCTGTCTGGGGATCCATAAACACTGATATGCCATTTTACCAGGACCTGACAAAAAATAATGAGTTAAAAGCTTCGCTGAATGCTAGCTAGGTTAAAGCTGTGTCTGGTTCCATGACACTGATATGCCATTTTGTCAGGAGATCGGATATGGATCACAGGATATTCAAGAATGTGTTCAGCCAATATTCCACAGTACTGTAGTCACTGATGAGAACTGACAAACTTGACAGTTTTCATATCATCATCACTGCCGAGATACTGTCTTCTACTTGTATAGTGTGAACTAGGTTGCCTTTCCGATGATAACATATTACAAAAACCTGATCTGCATCTGAAATCTAACAATTAATACCCAAAACACGTTTCCTGAAGTTGAACAACATTATCAAAAGAAATAAAAACATACTTTCCTGCGACAGTGGTTATTCATAACCTCAATGCATTAAAACCATTAAATACACAACAAATAAAAAGGCTAATACAAACATATTAACAACAATAACATCCTTGCCAATGCGAGCAGTTGCCTACAACCAATTTTTTTAACTTGGATTATGACCTGCCAAAATCCACTGGTGCTTATGACCTGCCAAAATCCACTAGTGCAATCCATTCTTGGTTGAAAAACCTTCCATCATTTCTGAACAACTAGTAATAAAAGGTAAATAAAACGAATTACAATTTCTAAAAAACAAGTTACAATGACTCCATCTTATATAGTTGTCAGTCATTACCATTCTCTGCTAATCTAGCAATACGAAAGGAGTTTTTGAACAGCAGTCAAATCATCCTGGAGCTTTTCTATATCTGCATTATCAATCTCCGGATCTTCATTTTCAGGCCAGTCGATGTCTAAATATAAATCAACTTAATAAATTAAAGCAGTAGGGCGATAAATTATATAAACATGCTTACTTGACACATAATCTTCCAATTGTGTGAGTCTCTGGTCTAATGTTTTTTCCAGACCAATTATGTGACTGAGCAAGTTTTCACGACAGAGTTCAACATCTATTTCAAAATCTTCTTCTGTTCCCTTTTTTCTGCTACCAGCCTTCTCTGCTACCTTTTTCATCTTTTCAAATACAATTCAAGTTATTGTTTTATCACCCCCACCCAATCAGGATATAGTGTTGTAGAATTAATTATCTTAAAATTAATAAAAAAAAATATAAATATCATATCCTTCAATTCAGAAGACTGTTTTATATTACTGTTTAGTTGCGTTTAATGTCGACCATGTTTAAAACCGTGTGGAATCTCTCTAGTGTTTAGTTTTACACAAGAGACATAACATACACTACCCAGAGTTCATACAAGTTCATATATAGTGTCGGTGAATTTGAGCAAGAAGTCAAATCAAGTCAATTCATTCACTTGAAAGTTACTTGGGTCAAACTGAGTCAAAAATAAAATCTGTCGAGTCTAGTTTCTTACTTGTCTGTTTATTGCACTGTATTTAGGGGAACTTTATAAAAATCTAATATTCTCACCTTCTTAGGTGTTCTAGAATTTCCATTACCGGAAATCAGATGTTCTTCAATTCTACCTGGGCTTCCTTCTACATCTGTAATTTTTGGATCGGCGACTGTTGGTACAGAACCAGTACCGTCCTCTTTGGACACACCTTCCATATCTGTAACATTTGGTAAGGCAAGGTTATCTGAATGCTGGTTGGCATTATCTGTAGCTTGATCGCCATTTTCCACACTGATAACTTCCTCTACATCTGCTCCCTCTGCAGATATGCTTGTGGAATTACTGCTATCTGCATATTGACATAAAAACAAGATAGTAAATTTCTTAAATGCAACAGCTATCTGTAATCTGTTACAGGATGCACTTCCAAAAAGGTAATATTAAAATAGTAATATTATATATTTAATATGTACGAATGAGGTTGAAAATGGGTTTGACTAAATTCCAAATTGATAGTCACTTTTTTCTGTAAATTCACTAACACATGATTTTTGAAGAACATAAGGATTGTTCATTGGTTGAGAGCTTTAAGAGTGGAGGATTCTATTGAATTTCCACTTTATCGTGTTATCATGTGTATCGATGCGTTTGTATCTATATGATAAAAGGAATGTGACTTGTGCACATCTTAAATATAATCAGAGCAGATATATTGCCAGATACCTTCCCAAGTTTTCAAGAGGGGATGGTCTGCGGGATCCGAAACAATCTTTATTTTCTGCTTAATTCCTTGAAGGGCTTCTTGCATCTTGACAACTTCATCTATGACTTGATGAAGAGCCTAAAATAAAGCAATACAAGACTCGGAACAAAAAGAGAGCAAAATCAACAGAACATACTTCAAATCTCTGCAGCTATTTACAATAATCCTAGAAGCACAGATTAACAAATTTATCAATGTTTTTAACACAGCCTTTCTGAAAAAGCATACCCGATCCGTGTTTATGACCTGCTTTTTATTGTCTCGACTTCTTGGGAATAGGATACTAGTTACAATATAGATTAAAAACAGTAGATCATAACATTTACCATCATCATAAATTCAAATGACTTCTTTGAATTGACTGTAGCAATATCCTCAGCAGATCCATTTGGATTGGCAAGAGATGGCAACTTGCCTTTGGCCAAGAAATCACTGTTATACAGGTACTGACAAGATCTGAAAGTCAAATACAATGCCTATGATACAAAACAGACTTCACTTTATCAGTAGAGTGTTTTATTGTAAAAATCGTTATAAGTTATTACTGTGGTATTAAAATATACATACCTTCTAACATTCTGAGGATTTTTACAAACCCAGCAAACATAACTGTCAACCGCTTTGCTTACAGCATCTGCAATATTTTCGTCTCCTGGCAGAGTGTCCAGTTTACTATTCTAAAAAAAATTCATCAAAATCTGGTCATAATTTTTAGTATCTTTCTCAGACTAAACTGGTCTTACAGTTGAAAATTTACAAAACTACCATATAGAAACTTTTTGAAGAATATGTTACAGTATACATGTTATGTATCTCTGTAAGTTATATCCTATTCAACTTTATTATATGCAAACTTAATGTATGGATTCCTGAGAACAGAGTGGTGTGACATAAACTTTTATATACATGCCCTAAGTGCATGTCTAAAATAATTCAAAGTAGAATATCGGACTCCACCGGCCTGCTCAATATATTACAATATTATCATTATATATAGAGAAATAGGGAGATTCACAAGCACTCTATTTCCCAATAACCATATTAAAGCAACAACCATCTAACTTTTTTATTACCTAGAGACATACAAAGGAAATAGCATAGGAAATAACATAAACACAAACCAAAATTAATAATCCTATACATACTACGGAATTTATTTAGCATTAAACAATGAAATTCAGCTAGCATACCTCAGTTTTGGAAGACACATTTTCTTCTATGGATTTATTTTTATCTTTTTGTGCAGAGGTGTTGGGAGAGTCGAAGCCAACACAAGCAGCATGCTGCCAAGTGAAGCATCCTTCACACTGTATCATGAAGCCCTCCTCTTCTTCCACACCACAAACACAACGAATCACATCCTCATTCACAGTTTCTGCCTCATCAGGAAGAGGGGAAATGGGTGAAGTTGTCTTAGAATCCACAAAATCATCCTGTTTCGGAATAATACGAAATATGTGTAATCATTCGACGGAGTAACAAAAGAGTATTGTCCAATTCACAGCCAGGAAAATAGTTCCTGAGTAAATGACTTGAACAATATTTTTTTATCTGGCTCAGTCATAACAGGATTGCTCTTAGGGACATTTTTTTAAGACATGCTTTTAAGATGACGGAGACTGAACCATCAAGACAATTTATAAAATTAGCTTTTACTTCATCCAATTCATATCTGGTCGGTTGCCTATATTCTTGCTATCTGTACTTACTGTTTTTAAAGCATCACTTCTCGGGCTGTATTGAGCACTGAGTTGTCTTTTCCTTTTTCGCTTGGATCTGAAAACCATAATATCAAATGAACCACAATGCAAGGATACTAACAGTTTAATTTACTATTTATCATCATCATACTGCTGTTACCTTGCTTCCAGGGAGGTTATTTGTGTGTCCTGATTAAAAATATGCACCGATTCCTTCGGAGATTTTGCTGTTAAAAAATTTTGAACCATATGAAGCCAAACAAAGAAAATACCTGTGACATACTATTATATTATACTTATACATACTATTATATATACTTCAAAACTGATAGTATAGTAGTTTGTACCCTTGGATGAAGGTTGGGGACTCCCTATAGCTGGATAAATAAAGCACATCCTGTGATAATAAAGTTGTTTGCAAGCACCACAAACTTTAGGTTAAACCAGACAGAGGTCGTATACCTAGGTATTGATGACATATTTCATTCAACGTATTTTTAGCTTAATGAGGTGCCATTAATGGGGGGGGGGGGTCCTTTATATAGGAGTTTGCAGATATTTACATATAGTGTAAATATAATCACTAGATTACTTTGTATTCACACTCACTTTTGTCATTTTGATTCCCATCGTCAACCCCACTACTGCTATCCAGCAATGAAGATGTTGAAGACAAGGTGATATCTCCCTGCTGCTTTTTGTAGATGTCCATTGGAGGTTTGGCACCTCTACTACGTACAGACGGTGGTACATTACCCCCATTTCCGATATCAGTCATTCTGACAACTGGAAAAGCGGTCGCATCGAGTCCTTTAGATATGGCTTCATAATCGGCAGAGACACGTCGCTTAGGTGCTGGAAGAAAAATTGGAGACAAGGTTTTTAAGTTGAATGCAGCTAAAACTTGGTTTCATTACTAGCTAATATAATTTTGATGATAAGCTCACTTGAATCTTCCTTTGAACTTCTACGTTTCGCTACAGGAGTGGGTGATTCCTGATCGCGCAGTTTGTATCTCTGTTGATGATAGTATTTATGGTGCTGTCTCAGAAGCTGTTCTTTTCTGAAGGACTTCGTGCAACCTGGAACTCGGCACTGAATGGAACGTAAAGGTTAGGTTAAGTAAATGTGCAGTAATTACAATATTCTTCGTGTCAAAACACCAATGTTTAATACTATTAGAAATTACCCACCTTTCTCTGTTATTAAATTCAGTAAATATATGGTCGAAGAACCCGGATGACCGGATGTGATAGCCTAAAAACTCCCAACGAGGAACAATCTGTTGATTGATATTATTTATGTATTTACAAATGAATAGGAGTATAGATGTTGAAGATACAAAAATACACTGTTTATACCGGCCGTATTTACTAATGTAAATGTTGCAACCAATATTTTGACTTGAGAAGTTGCTACTAAACTTTAAATTAGTTAATGCTAATGTGTTTTACTGAAGTTAGGCACAGAAAACTGTTACCTATAAAAGGAATAAATATGAAAAGTGCACTCGGTTAATGTCATGCTATGTTGCTACAATATAAGAAATTTATTTGTCCTAGAGTTTACCCATGTAGGGTAAATAAGGATCAGGTAATTGCAAGAGACCAGAGAAGACCCACAGTAAGAATTGACCTCTGTTACGGACTGACAATGATATATACCAAAAACAAAGACATACTTTGAATTTGTTATGATCTGTTTCAACCACAAACTCTTTCGAAGCTGGGGGCAGCCTCGCATAATAAGCGTCATAGCCCCGAACCACTTGTCTAGGCAAACTGGGTTCTTTGTGTTGTGTTGCTTTGTTATCCTGAAATCATGCAATAACATAAGGATTCTCACACCAAAATATGGCAGTGATCATGAAAAAAAATCTTAAACACAGTTTGAAAAAGGTTTACCTGTGAAGAAACTCTTGTTCGAAGCCTGTTTTTGGATATATCTTCATCCCTTTAGATACAAAACCATTACATGGAAATAAACACAGTTCTGTTCTACACAAGGCTTCTACACTTAGCCTTGAACCTACAACAATCTTATAGATGAAATTTAGCCATTGCAATCTTACCTTGTACCGCCAGGTTTAGATGGGAAAGAGGCCGGGTTCCAAGGTTTTAGCATGGAAGGTTTTAGAGTCCGGTCCATTCCATCGTAGTATACAACAGTACATTTTCCTGTTTGTATACATTAATAAAATAATTATTTATAATAGTGTATTCCATGCTGTTCTGTTCCTCAATCAATCACTGGTAATTACACAAGATTTTTCTGTAAGTACAATACGATTTAAACTCTGCGCTGAATCATTTGGAATGTCACAACATCATCAAAGTAAATAGTTGATACAGCGGTACCTGGTACTTCATACTTAATTCGTTTCAGGAGGCCAGGCCATTTGAACTCTGAATTATTTAAAGTCTGAAACAATTATCCCTCATCAGAAATGATGAAAAGTGAATTAATCTGTTCCTGGACCTAAATCTGGACCCATTACGATACACTTAAACAGTAAATACACATAATTTAAAGTAAAAATAGCACAATTAAATGAGCACTGATCGAATTTCGAGAGAAATCTGTCTGGAACGTATGTGGTACGAGGCACCACTGTATAGAAAAGCAAAACTATAGCTGGAATATTGCAATAAAACAATTATTACCATCAGCTTGAACTTCTTTAACCGTTGCGGGATAACTGCGACAGTCAGTCCACCGTGCCAGCACAGACTGTCCAACATAAAACTCATCGCCTTCATTCCTTTGATCTGATTTGGGCGCAACAGAATCCTCCTAAAATAAATCTAAATAGTCATGACACAGATATGCGCCCAAATCCCCGGCCGAGATCATTTTCTTGACCCTTATTACCATGTAAACCACATTCTACAAGTACACAAATCAGAAGAGTGGCACTTTCATTTATTAAGTCTCATCCTACTAGGATTACTGATTTCCCTCATTTTTTTGATTGATCCTCATTTTAAGGTTGAAATGAAAAACAGGGAATTCAATTTTCACTTTCAACTAAATGTTTTTGAGTTTTAAATTGTGCAACCTCTTTTTGATACAATTGAAAATAGGTAAAACATTTCATTTTACTTATAACCATTGGAAAATGGGAGAGTGGAAATGAGTGCCTAAAACATTCTGTTTGATGATAAAACAAAAATGGAAGTTAAAATATTGAGATACCACTACTATACGGCCAACTCATTGATAAATACTATCAGCATCTTAGAAAGAATTTAATCCCCAGATTTCGCGGATATGTTATATATCACTGGTACCATAATGCACACTAAAATCCAACTTGATTAAAAAGCAGTAATACAGTAATTTAACAAGTTTTGAAAATATTTCAGAATGACATTTCACAGTTTGCTTCAAAAATATTTCCATACCTTAGATTTGTTAGATTCTCCTTCCACATCAGCATGGCTTTCTTCGTCACCTTCGCCAGCTAAAGAATCGGTGACCCAAGATATTTGGTTAATCTCGGTGCCTTCTATTTTCTTGCCACTTTTACTTTGACTTGGTGGTTTCCAAGGAGTCAGCCAGGTGTCATTCACAATCTTTGTTATACCACCACTATACTTTATTCTATAATGATCTGAAGAAACATTGCTAGTGAAAGACTATAGTCTGAACCAGCCTCGTCATTGGCACTGGTATTGTTATGTACAAGTGTTCTGTATTCTGTATAAGTAGCAATTATTATATCGACTACAATGTGACTTGTACGCAAATAAATTCGGTAATCATCCCTGTCAAACAGAATTTTTATTAATAATTCACTACATTATCAACATTTTTTTTGGCGAGTTTGTGAGGTTCAATCTCGAAATTTGGCAATATGAATCAGTTAATTCAAAATGAATCATTGCCATGTTAAATAGGGTTTATGATGGAAATTTTCCTTTTATGAAAGCTTCTTTGCAACAGAGTTCTATCAAGCTCACAATAATGAGGGAATACTTACCAGCATTCGTTTGGTGAATAACCGTTGCAGGATACCACTTGGAATCTATCCACTTGGCTAGAACTTTTTCCTCAGCTCGATAATGAATGTGATCAAGGGAACCTGAATGGAATTTACTATGACTATATGCAATATCTGCTAATGTCAGGCTGCTTATCTGCTTTACTATAGCAGTATTATCAAGGAAATTATTGCCATACTATAATCGAATCAACAGATCTGTACGAACCTTGCGATGAAGGTTGACTTTCCTTTGCTGTTACTTTGGATGCATCTTCTAGAAAAGTTGTTTTCATTACTTATTTTATTGTTTTAATTCTCTCATGTTCCTTTTTAAATTAAGTTTATTCTCAATGAGCTTTCGTCACTAAGGAACTCATAGCTTTAGTAAGGTGAGAATATGTGAGAATATTGTCACTGAACTCTGAAGGCTCTGAAAATTCATTCAAATAAATTTGAGAAAACTCACCTTTCACTGGTAAGGATGCTGTTCTACCTCTTACTTCAGCCTTTTGCTTTTCTTGACTGATTTTTGTGTCACTGGACCTACTTCTTTGTTTCATGGAAGGGCTTTGCTTGACAGTGGGATTGAAGGTTTTTAAGGAAGCCGGTAGTGGACCAACCCATGGATGAATCAAGGATGACTTGACTATTTTGACCATGCCATCATAGTACCGAATTTTGTAGCTATCTGAATGGATTAATGAACATTTGTTTCACCTCAGATAACTATTTTATAGTGGTGAACCTTTACGACAAATAGCTAAAAAGTATCATTTCTAATAAGTATAAAAGTTGGAAGCCAATACCTCCTGATTCTCTTCGCAAAATGTAAGCCAGGTATGATCTACAGTCTGCCCACTTAGCCAAAACAGTATCTCCTTTCTTATAGACTGGACGAGCTTTGCTCAAATTGCTATTTTCAGTGGTATCTTCAGTGGTATCTTTCTTACCTAAGAATAATAGGATTTTCCACATTTTCTTTAATAAAAAAAATATGCTCTTACAGTGAAAACATACCAGTTGTGTTTCCTTGCAAGTCTGTGCCTTCGATTTTATCATTTTGGACAGCTTCCTTCTTAACTTCTTCAGTTGATTTTTCTGCTGAACCAGTGCTTGAACTTACTGATTGCAACAATTGTTTAGTGTCTGAAAAGGTGAAGGTTTCTATGGATTTGTCTGCATTATAAAATTTGAGTCTGATCATACAAAGTATAAAAATAATCCTAAGAAGTTCAATTCAAAAGAAAAGATTAACAACTGCAAATGTGGAAAGGAAAATAATTGATATTTTATTATTTAATAGTCGTTAGAGTACATATTTTTATGAGTTTCTGTAACATCTTTGTGTTATTTTTTGTGATTAGCATTCCCCCTCTCTTTTATCAGGAAAACCATAACTGCAAGACCAACAACATGGGTGCCGAATGTTTCAGGTAAATTGCTGCCAAAATTGCAAACTTTCTGAGCATTGATAAAGTAAATTAAAATCATCTACCTGTTACACAGCTCTGACTGGTAGCTTGAGTAACACTTGGAATATTATCTGTTGAAGTGAAGCCTTGCGAAAGCTGCAATAAAGCTTCACTAGCTGCTTTAATAGGTTCTGTACTGTAAATACAAATATACATGTTTAAAATACCGCAAAATATTCTAATACTAGGTTTAATTATACTACTTTGTTTGAATTTCCGGTGTGGTTGTTTCTTCAGATATTTTTGCCTCCTCAGATGCTGAGACAGCAGGTGATGACAGTGCAGCATCAGCTAACTGGTGTAAATTCTCCTCTCCACTTAAATAATTTTTAGTACCCGTAAATATTGGAATACAAAATGCATCAAACAAACAATGTAATAGTATTAACCTCACATCATTGGTGGGATGTTTTAGCATGCAAAATTAGCATGAATTGTTTATTACATTATTGTTTATTATTTATTTAACCATAGAAATAGGAATTAATTACAATAAAAAAACACTAAAGATTAAACTAACCTTTCTTCTGCTAACCCTTGGGCTGAAAAAACAATTTACAATAAGAATAAATACTGCATAAAATTAATGAGACTGTTGATGAGACAAAGTACCTTTTTCATCATCTTGTAATTTTTTAGCAAGTGAGGTATTGTTAGTCTTGCTGATTTTCAAGACATGCCCACCACGAGGACCTCTTGCGCCCTCTACATTTTCCCTAGTTTTGGACTCTTTCAGTTTTCGTTTTTTCATTTGTTTGCTTTGAGAATCTTCTGCGAGTAAAAAAAAATCTATTATTTGCAATTTATATACTGAACAACGGATTGACTAACTAGTTAAAAAATAATACGTGCATTCAGGAACTCCACTGAATGTGTCAAAACTATCAACACTGCATTAAACAATTTCATCCGGTTTAGTCAAATCAAATTAGCGCATTGAAGTCGAAAGGTAGCATTCATAGTTTTTAATTATTGTATATTGTTGATTTCCAGTATACATTTGAAACATAAGCACGCTCTCTTGTTCCGTGCTAATCCGTTGTATTACCATGCAAAAGATACTTCTGAAAACAAAACACATTACCATCAATCACAAGAGGGCTGTCAGAATCCTCATTCATATCCTTTTCCACAGCTTTATAAACAAAAAAAGTCTTATTGATACAATGCAAGACACCAGAATAATAATCGAAGCACACAATCTCTCATCAAAACATTTATTCCTGATTCCATGCTTATCCTAGAAATGGATCAACCTAGGTCCAAGCAGATTGTTTTTTGTGTTTTTGCTATCATAACTTAAACACCAGAACATTTTGGTGTATCGACAGGCCTAACATAGTAAAGGGTCGTTTTTACCAACTTTAGTTAAGGAGCAGTACAAAAGTGCCGGAACCGTACAAGATAATGGTTTATTCAGATGAGAGATTGTGTACTTGTATATTAAAAAAGTATAGTTTTCGTACCTTTACCATTGCCGATTTCATTCTTCCGTTCCCTAGAATTAAAAATTTGAAATTATATAAACCACAGTATATACCTTTGGCTATTTATGCCAGTTTCAGCTTTAGAATCATTTTGATAAGTTTTTGAAATTAAAATCTACGATTACTCTAGTAAGAAATTTGTCTTATGAAATTTAGACTCGAACCAACCTGTCTAATGTAGGTGAGACGCGATCCAGAAGGTTATGTGTTATTTTGTCTAGACGGGCTTTCTTTGCATGAAATATATCATCACCTGAGGTTTTATTTTCAGGTTTGTCTGGAGATTCATCAGCCTTAGTTTTCTCATCTGTAAAAATTTCATTTCATTTGTGAAAAAAATCTAATGAAGTGAAAGTCGTGATATTCAACTACCTGCGACACTGATTTGAGATGCCTTCCTCTTAACTGCTTTTTTCTCTGGAGCTTTGTCTGTTTCAATGAGTTACAAAGAATGTTAAGCTCAAGCAAGAAATGAGATATCATATAGAAACTAACAGAAATTTATGAAGGAAACGTTTACCAGTACTGAGAGCTTCTTCTGAAGGCCTTTCATTTCTGGAAGCCCTTCTCCCTCTATCATCAGCTGAAGTTCTATATCTAAACCACAATGATTTGAATTAGAATCTCAACATAAATTTTGAAGTTCAAGTTGAATTTTATCCTTTCAAGTTATATTGTAATGGAAAATTATTATAAATTATAGTAAATTACTTTATAAACCCAAAATAACACGACTTCAGGGACAAAAAATTCAATTGTGTGGATTTATATACATTCGATTAAACCGACACCGTGGCAAGGGGAGAAGTTTAAAAAATGGCATTATAGGAATGGGAAAATAGCAACTTATTCGAAACCAAAGGTAAATATAAAATAACTGAACCAATGTCCCTAAGATATTTCACCTGCGATAAGAAACCTTTACAGCTGGTTTATCACCCTCGCTTGAACTTTCAGCAGGTGGCACCATGAAAAGTTTCTCAACGGACTTCATGGCCGTTTCCTATACAATATTCAAATCATTTTTATGACTGATAGTCCTTTTATATTAAGCCAATTTTTCGTAAATACCACTGATACCTTTTCGCTCTCTGACATTTTCTTCATCACATTAGGTCTCAATAATTTCTTCATCCCATCAAAGTACATAACAAGGCAAGAGCCAGATTCCTTAACATTCAAGACTGTAGCTGGATAGAAATTCCCATCTGTCCATTTTGCAAGAACATCCTCACCAGCGTCATATACCTGAAAAGTTTATTTGATAAATCTTATTGGTGAGAAATGTGCCATCAAGTTTGAATACAAATGGTCAATTGATGTAGAATGTGCTTATTCAGATGAGGAGTCAGACAGACATCATTCAATCAACAACTGTGTACATAATATGTTACTTCTACAAGGAATAAGCATTATATTCGAAGCGAGGTGAGGATAAACCATGTAGGTAATTCGGAGGTGATGGACTATGAAAAATCTATACACAGTAAAGGGCCGAGCTAACAGGTGAAAAACTAATATATGACTCTTACTCTTACTTTTACTCATCAGTTTCGCAAGCGTATTCGTAGCAGAGTATAGATTTCTAACTAGGTTACTGATGCTACTACAGTATTTGAACATATTACCAGCAATATAAAATTAATAAAATGTTCAGCATATTGAATACAACAATGCGAATATGTGGCAGTATACTCACTGGCATATCAGGCTTGGAATCAAGTTGTGTTCGTCCCCTAATCAGCGTGCTTGTCATTGGAAACCATGTATCGAAACGGGCACCCCATCCATCAAAATGTACTAAGATATCCATATTTTCCTGATCAACCTTTTTATACAATTGACAAAAATTACGAAATATGTTTAAGAAGGAATAAAAGGAAACCCTGAGAGCAATACTAAAATTACTCTATTATAGGAAGTAGAATTTAAACGCTACAATATTACTTTGACAATTCTTGCTTTGTACCAATGGCCACTGTCAACAGCCTCGATTTTAGCTCCCTCATCAAACCTTATTCCCACAATCGGAGTAGCGTTTGGATCAATCGAACCTTTAACCCTTACAGCAGGCGTTGCCTAAGAAATAAAATTCATAAGTTTCTATACAACAAAGCAAAATTAATTACGAGCATATATTCGTACAGGTATGCTGTCCGCGGGCTTATCTTTTTCTTTTTTCAGCGATTTGCTCTCTTTCGATTCCGTAACTCTTTTGTCAGATTTCTTCTCATTTTTTTTAGGTTCTTGCTTCTTTATCATCTTGATCTTACCCAAAGAAGGAGAATTCTTAGCTACACCAACACTTTTGCGAGATTTAGTTTTTCCTTTCAAATCTGATCGTATTTGTCCCGGTGACATAGTTTTGGCTCTTTTTTTGGCAACAACTGGTGTTTTAGAAGCAACAGCCGTTTCATCTAGCGTTACATTGGAAAGTTTTCAGTTAGTTTTTCTTTGAGAAATTTAAATTATTCATCAAAATTTGAAAGCAATTATTTTACTGCTAGATTTTGCAGCTTTACCTTTCTTATTCATTGACTCCTCTGTCTTTTTCTTCTCTTTACTACTTTTTTTCTCGTCACCAACAAGAGTAGATTCTTTATCTGTTTCTGTTCCTTTTTTTATGAGCTCAAGATCCTATGAAAAAAAATCCTATGAAATAAAGGGAAAATCGGAAAACTGTGATCTAAGCAAACCTAATGGGACTGAACTGAGCATATTATATCTAACACCGAAAGTAATGATGAGTGCTACATACAGATGTATTTAGTTAAACTTGAGTGGATCGTGGTATATAATATAATATACTATATGATATACTATATTTATAGGAATTTCTCATGCAAGAAGCATAGTTACACCAAGTCTAAATCACATAAGTTCGGATCAAAATGTATGTGCTTTGCATTATGCAAATATGGTATTCATCACTTTTACGGTTTTATGACGTTAAGGAACTTAAAGTTCATCCCAAGATACTGCTATGGAACTCGAATCAAATTTTTTGTTACAAACTCTACACTCCTGCTCCCTTATAGTGATTGCCTTCTGTTAAAAATACTGCTAATTCATAAAATGATCACACCTTGTATATATCATCCATCTTCCTTAAGAAATTCTTGGTTCAGTTCCCTTCTTATACTACTACGTAAAAGGCAAGTAATTCAGAGATACCGATAGTGCCCTAAAAAACCTATACCTGAAAAATAATACATTATAGGGTATTGTTCACTGGAAATTGAACAGCACACCATAGCGAATATCAGAACCTAGTGACAGTGAACATGTAGTTACAGGGATGTTTGAATAAATAAACACCTAACCTTACAATAATAAACTTGATAGCATACCATAAATCCTTAATATATAAAGCTATAATATATATACATCAGTAAGTGCTGGCATTTCAGTTGTGTTTCACAATGCATGCAACCTCACCAAACAGAAATTCTTACTACTGCTATCTAGTGGCTAGTACAGTAGCTTCTAAACAATTGAAAATGTAATTGTTGAAGATCCAGTAAAATTTGTTGTTTGTTCATAAAAATATGATACATTTTTTGCCGATGAGCAGAATTTTTAGAGTGCAGCGTATAAGATGAAGTGTTGTTCTCCAATGCTTATTTATTCTATTGATCTTTTACTCGCACATAATCTTTTACCCAAGCCATGTCTATTGCCACCATAGAATTAAGTAAATTGATGGTAATGTCTCCATTTTTAAAATTATTATGTGTAATATAACTAGAATAAGAAAGAATTCAAGTGACAAACATTCACAACCACAAAGCAAATACAAAATGTCCTCGCTGGCTTCAGCATATATCTTGTACGTGGTGGAATACAGAATGAGATAACCTTAAGATACTAAATCTACATGGTGGTCACAGTTCAATAGCTTCGCACAAACAATAGCCACGCTTATGAAAAATAAAAGATTCGGAGTAAATTTCAACATATTCCACTATAATCACGGTCCAGTGATTTTGAAATTCATAAAGTTATGACACAGAAAAATTCTATATGAGAACACCTAGAACCTGTGAAAAATTCTTTATCCAGTGCAAGATAAAGTAGAAATATCCACCCAAGCAAGGTATACTATATACTGTACTTGGAAAGCACACTCGAACCGCACATATATCAGCGATTTTATGAAACAAAACCATGAAAAGCAAAACAGCAATATTACCACAAACTTGATGAAATTCCCTAAGGATATATTATATTAATTCATCAGTTACAGAACAAGATACCTAGCGCATATAGTAGAGTAAATAAATCATTGCACATCTTCACAAAGATAACAGCATATCTGCAGATCATACTTACCAGAAGAAACCCTAGTTTCCTAAATCTAGTTCCAGTTCAAAGTTGCTGTTTTTCAACATAAACCTGGGATCATAGAGCTAACAAGAACATTGTTATCTTATGAACATGCTAACATCTATGAGCAAAAGCAAATTAGTATAATTCAGTTTTCATTAAATAGCCAAGAAGTTTGATACCACAATGTTACTTACCAACATGAAAGAATGGAAATTTTATAAACTTAAAGAGAATTTAAGTTTGATATTCATTCCTTTTTTGTGTCAAAGAAAGGATTGCCACTTCACTAAACAACTATACTATACAGAAAACTGAAAGTAGTATACCATCCACAATGCTGCTGGCATGTTTCCTGTGCTTCTGTAATGTTCCCTCTAATAATAAAAATTCAGTGTTCCCAATGGAGGTTTACTCTTCATTGTTCAAATAGTTTGAATAAGGAATTTTTGAAGGCTGAAAATATCACTTGTTACACAAATTATTAGCCATTAAGTACACTCATGTACTTAAGACTAATAAGTAGAAGATGAATTAATCTTTCTTCTGTGTGTTTTATGCACCCAGGGTTAAATATTCTCTAAATTGTAGCATGTAACAATTTAATCATGGATATGTATATCTATATATAAAAATTACTGGGTTGAATGTACAAGCTAGGAATCTACTAACTAATGAAGGTAACATATTTAATGATGAAAGTATCGTAGATTCCGTGTAACCATAATTACCTATTGTAGCTTATTGATCCTGTGCTTAAATAGGCTTTGTGGCCTGAGCAATATTTTCAGGAATTTAGTAGTGGTTAATCAGAGGAAATTAAGCATGCTATCAGTTGGGGGTATGGAGAAGGAGGTATGTGGATTACCTAAACTTTATCAAAACAATCATTTAAACTCTGCATGGGTAGTGAACACCCTCTGAGTTACTGTAAGAATACTGTAAAATGTTCAATTTTTGCAAGTAGTAGTTAACTTGTAGAGATCATAATGAAAACTTCACTACTAACAGTCTCAGTATTGGAATACTCTTTGCCTTAGCCTGGTGCCATTTCTGTAACTTAGACAATAATTATCTGTGCAATTACTGATGGAATCTTATCATTCACATCAATTACCTAATTACTAAAAGTTAATTCTTTATAGTCGCAGAATTCTAGAGTCATTGTGACATTAAGCATAAGGAGGAGATGGGAGGTTGAGACACAAGAGTGTTAGTCAAAAACAACCACCAAGTCAGTCAACTCAAGCATAATATGAAGCTCTACACACAACTTTGGTCAGTCAAATGAAATATCACACATTCACTGTTGCCGAACAAAATCATATTGAATAATTATAAAGCATGCTATTTCATGAATGAGCCACAATTCTGAGCGGGTTCTTGAGCCAGAGAATGCTGCATCCAAGCTAGTTTTTGATCACAGGAATGCTATATTATGACTTAATAACCAGCTTCAATAGTTCTCCTGAATCAGTTGTTTTACATTGTATGATCTAATGAAAAATTGCATTGAATAGAATAGACATAACAGTGCATTAATCAAATTGTATCGTTGATATACTCATTAGAAGAAATGTCGTATTGCAAACAGAAAATGCATCAGTCAAATCCATGAAATTGAACAGTAAAACAAAATCAGATCAAAGGTTTAAAACTACAAATCTTTCTTTAAAGAATAATTGTGTGTGTGTGTGTGTGTGCATATTTAAGTTGTATATATGTAAATATCTACAAAGAACAGTTGAAACTGCTAATTACCTTTTTCTACATTATCAATTCCCTAATTCAGCACATTTATCTCTGGCACATAGAATAGATTAACAGGAATGTTGAATAACGACAGGCTGGAATACAAAGGTGTATATGTGTAAAATGAGAATTCATAGTGGATGGAAAGTCTATCAGAGCACTTTTATACAGACATGTACAATTGTGCATTTGGATTTTAGATAATTGCATTGGAATATGAATTGATATATGCTAAATCTTCTCTGCAACTATTACAGCCTAATCATGTAGACATGGTGATTTACTCACTTGACATTATGGCCAATATTTTGGACTGATTTTTTTTAATCAAGCTACGAAAACGAACAAAAGGTAGGAGACTGTTACGGAGATCGGTAATTATATCTTAGCAGAGCAAATGTTCCCAGTTCCTTTTTACGCAAATCCTTTGCGCGATAATAGACGTATTTACAGCGGGTAATTTTCATCTAAATAAGGGAGAGATTAAACACATCTGAAACGAAACGCGAGAAACTTGCACCGTTGGTACAACCATGTGTATCAGTTCCTTTTACTAACTGAAACTACAGATTATATCGTACAAACTGCACAACATTCCTCGCGGTAATGACAATACGACTAATCTTATACTATGATTTTTAATGTGAAATATCTCTACAATTGTAGCTCTGTTGGATGTATTAGCATAAGATTAGCTTATGGCGCATTTGTATAAAACTGAAGACTATTTAGTTTACTTTTGCGAATTAACTTATCTTACCCGACATTACATCTACTTGATCACGATGGTCGACATTTTGACACTCTCACTACCTAGGGAAAAATTAGTGATGTATATTGGAGTTTATTGTGAGGAATAAACTTGTTTTCTCAGCATTAAGATATACATTGCTACAAATGAGGACTTATTTCACTAGAAACAACCTTGCTCGATCTCTGCAACATTTCAGTCGATGACGCGCTGTGGAAAAACTGTACAACTTCAAAAACAAAGTTTTATTTCCAAATATTCAGGCCCTGTCAAGTAACCATTGCAGTTTATTGATATTACAGCAAAACACACCAATTGAAGGTAAATAACACTTTGCAAATGAGACAATGAATCATGCCATACATAATGAATGATAACATAAGCATAGACAAGCCAAAGTATCTTTTTTGCTGAATATATTTGACAATATCATTACTTATGATTCAACAAAATCAAGCAGGTCCTTTCATGACAATTTCCATAAAGTTCCACCAATATGATGTATGCTTACAATATGCCGTATGATTGTATGCCTATCATTTACTGCTGTTAGAGACTATAACTCGTGAGTGAGACAAAGTTTTCGAACTGAGTGTGAACAAATAAAAACTGGTAAATAACAATATATATATAAATATTAAAGTTGATCTTCAAGAAGCATGTTAGCTGCCACAGTCTCATTTTTGTCACAAGCAAAATACATTTGTAAAACTTCAACTTCAGAGAATCCCAATGCTTTTAACCTTTCGACAGCTTCCTTATCTTCAGCTGATACTTGGATAACTTGCGGCACAGGAGCTGTAGTTCCACCAGCTCCTTGGGCAGGCGCAGCAGTTTCTCCAGTACCTTGACCAGACCGATTAGAAACAGTTTCATTAATGAGATCGATAAACGCTGTTTGATTGCGACTTATCTGAGCTAAGAGCTGTGGATTCGATGCCCGCAATTCTTGCATCAAAATTGGCAAATGCCCTGGGTTTTCATGCAACACGTCACACATCAGTTGAAATTGCGGTTGGTTTCGCAAAAACTCAAAAGCATTTTCCCCAGTGCTCTCTCCTCCCGCTGCAGGTTCAGTTCCGTGTACACCTGTAACAACCTGACCTGCGTTACCTCCACCCGCTGCTGACGTGGGCGTAGCTAATTCTGCAGGAATACCAGTAGTAAGGTACTCCACTGCTCGCTCGGGACTGTTAAATGCAGCTCTTAATGCTGCTACTACATCATCTCTAGGATAACCCATCGCAACAATATTCTCCACATTTGTTTCATATTCTGAGCCTGCTAAAAGCGATGATGTTGCAATGAATCCCGGAGTCGCTGTTGGTGCTGATGTGGCAGTTGACGGCGCAGTAGCAGGAGGATCTTGTGACTGATCGGCTGATTCTGGTTTAGCTTCTTCTTTCGGCTTACTGTCTTCCTCTAGAGGCTTTTCTGCTGCAGTTGCAGTAGCTGTAGCACTTGGTGTACCAGAGGCAGCCATGGGTTCGGCCGGCACAGAAGGTTTCACTTTTGAAACCATGGCAACTATGAAATTTTTTTCATCGATGTTGTATTCCGATATTAGTTTGGCATCGTCAAGCATTTTCCCAGCGTATATGAGCTTCTGTCCGTCGACTGGATAAGCATCTTTACCTTTGATCTCCTCTATTTTTTCTTTCAGTGCTTTAATGGTTTCACTTACTTCAATCTCAACCTTGAAGGTTTGCTGCTGTAGAGTTTTCACAGTAATAATCATGATTTTAGGTTTACATATGGACCTAGTTAATGAGATATTGTTATAATAAAAAATAAATTTCAACTGAAATTCTATGAAGCTTACTGCAGTCCACAGCAATGTATGGAATTCTCATACAACACACCTGGAACTAGAATTGATCATAAACTTCTTTCAGGTTATTGGTTTGATATATAGTATGTACATCACATTCAATACGCGAGTTATAGTTGTCAATAATGTAAACTCAGCAAGCAAATCGATTGATATTATTCCAGAGATACACTATTAGTGGATGTTGAAGCTACCTCCAGTACCGGTAAATGTTTAAGTGCTTGATTTTATGTATATACTTTCCGTGGGTGGGTTTTCTTCCGGGTGGTAATCGGGGTTTTAGTTAAAAACTGATTGACAAATTGCAAATGATCGCAAAATTTGAGTCTTAAATTAACAAAATTTCAAATAAAAAAAACAAATAAGAAGAGCAGTATGTTTTCGTGAATACAGAACGTGTTTATCCTGCTTTCGTGATCGGTACAACCATACTACTGTACACATGAACTGGGAACAGTGCAGAACGGTTCTACTGAACTATTCAATACCGCGACGATGTCGTTTTCGATCTTTTTATTTATCCAAAACTAACTAATCAAACTCAAAGACTAAAATGATCGTCGAAAACTTTCATGCAATCAAAATGATGATTAGTCGAAATCAGCACATTTTTACACGAGGGCGCTATATTCCTCGCTTCACGTGAAATGGCTTTCAAGTTAAAAACGTGGTAAATGTTGAGTATTTTCAGCGTCGAGTAGCGCTGATGGGTTGAAATATACCTCTAATGTTGAGTGCTTAATATTATTCGAGAAATTTCTAAGAAGTTTTCCACGTGACCTTCCGTGAAATCACATGCACACATGCACGCCCCACATTACACGAGCATTGTCAATAATATTATATTTCACATTTGTGTACGTATCGCGGACAACTTCCTATGTGCCTCTACTTGACTCGATTCAATCAACACGAGACGGTACCCTGAGTGCCGACGTTACTTGTTAACAACATTTGTGGTTTGCGTATTCATGAGGAGAATACACGTGCAATGGTTCATTAACAAAGGCCAAATTCCGCATTGCTATCCGTAGCAATGTTGTTCCGTTGCTAACCAGTGAAACCTGCTATCAAGTTTATATATACTGTATATTAGATTTTTTTCGAAGTATATCGCTCAGACGATATTTCAGGTAGTATGTATTTTTGGGATACTACAAAACTTAAATGTCTTGCATATGAATAGTTGGCTACTTTGAGCAAAAGCACGTTTAGAAGAATTTGCACTATCCAATTTGTGTTTGCTAATAGCGCACAGCATTATTACAGCTTATCAACAAAACATGTCTCGGCTTATGTATTTTTGTGGCAGCATTCGTGGAGGAAGGCAGGATGCAGAACTATATTACAAAGTTATAGAACACATGAAGACATTTGGTACCGTGTTGACCGAGCATGTTGGATCTGCGGATCTTACCGACAGAGGCGATAAGGAAAAAGGGATGACCTCCGCAGAAATTCATGACAGAGATATGGAATGGCTGAAAAAATGCGATGTTGTTATTGCCGAAGTTACTACACCATCTTTGGGTGTGGGATACGAGATAGGTCGAGCTTTGGATATGGATAAAAAGATACTTTGTCTATTCCGTGAAAGTTCAGAAAGAAGCTTATCAGCTATGATTGGAGGTGCTGATAAAGGGGAGAAGTCTCTCTTACGTGTCAAAAGATATAATGAACTTGATGAAGCAAAGAAATTCATTACGCAATTCTTGACTTGAGTATATTGTATTCCACTAACAATCATAATTTCTTTGTAGTCCTGTAACTTTACCTTAGCGTTGTACAATACAACTGGGTCTTGATGAAAAAGCTATCAATTTAATAGGATTGAAGAATAATACCTGCAGGTGTTTTCTTTTTATCTTCAGAGCCAGACCGTCTTGTTTCATCAAAGATTCATAATTATAACTCTTACATTTTACTCAGCTCTCATAAACACCACATACTAAATTGACTGAAGACTCAAAAACGCCTGAAATATTTACCAAATTACAAAAAAATTCTCACAGGGGTGTAAAGTGTCTACCCAACATAGCATACTTTAGATTACACTTAGATCCTTATAAGTCTATTTTCACCACTGTATAGAGCCCGAAAAAACATAACAATTCTACCCTTTTGAGCATCTTCCTTACATCAGGTAATTCTCTATGGTCCTAAATCCTGCAGACTAGTGAAACTTATCCAAAAAAGTTTACATCACATATATCTAATTATATTCGCTGAATCAAATCATAATTGAAAACAGTAGTTGTATCAACAATTAAATCTTTATACTGATCACCTGACATATCTGTGATACCACAAAATACTAGTAATGGCAGACAGACTATACCAAGTTAATATATATGACATATGTTGATTTCTTATTTGAATTCTTGTTTGTCCACCGATGGGACCATTTTTAACAGTAGCTTTATTGTCTGCGTCAATAATTACAGGTTTAGTTTCCCTGACCCTCGACATTTCTTCGACGTCAACATACGGCCATTCATTTCTTGACAAATCTTTCGAAGGCATGTACGTGTCATCGCTTGATGTACGTATCAATCCACTTATTTCAATCTCACCTTCGATTTGGCCGTCTAGTCTAGTTTTAGGGTCTTTACGATCTTTATCGACAAAGCCACGGTTAACTAGTATACTGTATCCCCTTTCTGGAATGAAGAAAGGTGTGATGACATGCAGACCTGTCCTTGGACCAATAGAAATCAAGGATGATCCAGCATCTGTATTTCTTTGGATGAAAACTCTTGGCATTACATAGAGCTCTTTCGAGTGATCAAACGCCCCACGAACCTTGACCGGAGTATATTCCAGACTTTTCCAGTCGACACTATCAACATCTTCTGGTAATGGTATAGGTTCTGCATTGGTTTTCCTATTAATTTCTCCAATAATGTTATTTTTCCATGTACGTCTTCTAACTTGCCATGTACCAAGACAAAACGTTGCAACTGGAATGCCAAGCATTAGGTATTTTGCATAAGAATCCCCACTGTTCTTGTGTCTACGAGGTGGTCGTGATTTTGATAAATGTGTGGTCGGACGGAATTGTTGCACTCTAGATTTCCGCAATAAAGTTAGCGTGAAAAGTGGTCGGACGAGGCGATTCATTCTAACTTTGATATTTCTGAAACCAAATTAATAATTATCTTTTTACTATATATATAACTGTTTGAAGAGCGCACGCCTGTAGACAGCTATATCCTCTCACAGAATACCGCACTAGATTTCTCCGATAGTACATGGCTCAATTGTACTACAATTAAATCAGAGGTTTTCAAATGGAGAAACGGTCTAAACATTTTCAAAATTGCCAAACAATATTTTGTTGACCTGGGCTGCAATTTATGCATTGTAACTCAATTCAATCAACCAAAAAATGCTGTACTGAACTGCATAGACATTTCTTTTTCTTGGTAGAACCCATACCTGAACATCTTCTTTGAAGTTAGCATGTGAGATATTTGGACTAGACAAATACAGACATACTACAAACATATTGAACGAATCGAACATTGCTACGTGCGACAGTTCGCTAAAACTTCAAATACGGAAAAAAAATACACTGGTAGTAATAAAAACAACGAATTAAACAGAGCTTTCACCACTGGGTGGAAACTTGCAATCGTCCAAAGAAAATTAAACGTGAGAGCGTGAGCCAAAACATGGGAATTCCCCTTGGTTGAAACTTACCTATCCCTGCCGTTGACTCGTTTTTGTCTTCATTGAATGTGATTGAATTTTTTTTTATTGAGGTAATTTTACTGGTAACGCTTGGACATGAATGAAGAGAATGCAACGAAACTCGAATTGGTAGATGAGGAAAACCAAAATCCAGAAGCACAACATGAACAAAGTGAAGCAACAGAAAAAGAAGTAGAGAGTATCCAGGTGGTGGAAAACCGTGACGAGAAAGAAACTGTGGGAGTTGTAAAGCCTAGTGAGGCTTCTACAGAAGAGCTAACACCCAAGCAACAAAATCCAGTTGGGAGGAAGGGTAAAAAGAAACAGAAATGGAAAAAATTTGATATGGACCCAGTCCCTGATATACAACCTGGTAACGCTTTGAAAATAATTCACTGAATTTTATGGTCTCTATAATAATCCAAATATCACTACTTTTAATAAATATAGCAGGAACACACAAACCTGAACCACGGAAACAAGCCTATAATCAATCACAGGTAAACTCACAGCATTTCTGTCTATCCTATTGTAATTACATACTGATTATTTTGTTCAAATTTATTCTTTTCAAGAGCGGCTCAACTGGCGTTTGGAACAATTGGTCATCGGCTGCACCAGCGAATAACACACAAGAACAGAGGTGAAAAATGCCACACACATGTGTGACTATATATCAATCAGTTAGATATATAGTCAACAACACTCTTTATATTGTCGTTGTCGAATTACCTACCATGACTGTAACTTCAACTTTCAATCAAAGGTTTATACCTCGCACACTTTTCAATTCAAAATAGATTCTGGTTCAAGTATAATCATAACCGTTTTCACAATTCAAAGTTATCAATTAGACCAATGCCTCAGATGCTAATTAAAGTAATAACTGACTTACTGCATTTCTCGATTTTCAAAGGAATAGCTACCCAGTCGAACAGATGACGGCAGTCAGGGAACAAAGACCTGTTGTGAATGATGTAGCATTGTCTAAAGCACTAGTTCGTGTTCTCAGACATGGGAAACCCCATATTCCAATGGATCCGAGTATGCCAGTCATATCATAAGTCAACACCAATCAGTGTATGCTTTATCGAATCGATGCATATTTTTTACAGAGGGATATGCATTCATTGAAGAAATATTGAGTCACAGAGACTTTAAAAAATTTGGAGTGAGTGTCAAAGATGTCATTAAACTGAGTGAAACGAACGACAAACAGAGATTTGAAATTGGAGAGGAGTCTGGCAGGAAAAAAATAAGAGCTACACAAGGCCACAGTTTGGTGGTAAGTATTTCAAAAATTACGTTTACATGTTATAAATAATTCTCTAACGCTTAACGGGATAATATCTGTAGGATACCTGTGCAAGTCCAAGTAGCTCTGCTAGTACAGTATCTATTATGATAAGCTAACCGAGCAAATGTACGCCACATGAATTACTGAGGATGACTAACTGTACATATTTTAAAATAGTTTTTGTGATAGCAGTTGTTAATATTCCTTAGCTACTGATTACTTAACTATTTATCATTGTGTTCTAAGTTACAAGACTTTGGTCACACTGTGATTACTGACCCCAACAAGCATGAGATCGTTCTCCATGGAACATACAAGACAAACTGGAGATCGATAAAGAAAGAAGGACTGGCTAGGTTTAACGTAAGCTTTAAAAGGCCTCAAGCTTTTAATTGATATTACATAACATTTAACTGTATTTTAGAGAACCCACATTCACTTCGCTATTGGTCATATTGGTGAAACTCATGTTACAAGTGGGATGAGAGTTACTTGCGATATCATCATATACTTGGACATGGAGAAAGCAATGAACGGTATCTCAAACGTTTAATTAGATAAACTATGAAGTGTTGCTTAACAAGTCCCGAGATTATTTTTAGACGGTATCAAGTTCTATGAATCAACCAACAATGTCGTGTTGACAGAAGGAGATAAGAACGGATTTATTCTGCCGAAGTATTTTAAAAAAGTAACAAGATGGTCACAAGACAAGTACGGCAAAGGTTAGTGTGTACAGTGAGTTTAATTCGTTCCCAGACCGAGCTCGTATTACAAAGCGGTTTTCCTCATTGAAATTAACGGAAAACTAATTAATCCGTTCCAGACTCGAAAAACCACGCAAAATACAAATTTTTCTGGAAGAGAGATGAGGGATATGTAAACTATTACTTGTGATGACATATATTAATTTAAATAATATATATCTAACTAATCATCGAATAGTCTAGTTAGCATATTCTTGACATTTCCTGAATGCTTCATTTTGTTTTCATCTAGATGTATGGAACGAAGTAAACTTGGACCAGCAGTCCTAAGATTTCAACAAAAGACATCTTCTATGTAACAGATATTAACAAATATTTGCCGGAAAATGGTTTTATTACTTAGTTCGAATGATATGTTAAAATTTAGTATATTTCGCTTCAAGAACTATATACTCTGGGCAGCTTTAATTTGTTAAATAAATTTTGTTTTATCTTAAATCCTAATGTCATTGTTACAATAATGAAAATGATTTTTTGATAGCCGGGGTAATCATGGAAAAATGGATATTATAATGTTGTGAATTCAAATTCAATTCAAATTTCCAAAATGAAACGGCATTTTATTGCATGTCTGTTCACCACTGTACAAATACTTCTAACTTCTAAGAGTATATTAGTTAACTAGCACTCACCTGGGATGTTGAATTCCGGACTGCATACTGTGTGATTTAAAGAGAAAATAAAATAACAGAATCAATAGCATCTATTTTTTCAAAGCCTCCGATAACTCTCCCTCCTCTTGCATTTCCTTTACAATGTCAAGTCCTCCAAGCAGTTCTCCATTGACATACAACTGTGGGTATGTGGGCCAGTTCGAGAACTTTTTTAATTCTTGACGAACTGTTTCGTCGCTTAGAATGTCAAAGTGTCCGAAACTTGCACCGCTTTCACGGAGTATTTCTATCATCTTCCTACTGAAACCGCATCTGGGTGCATCTGGTTCCCCCTTCATGAAGAGCATGATATTTTCTTTCTTAATCAAGTTCTTTATTCTTTCTTCCGGACTCTCTTCTTTTTTGGCTTTCGGTAATTCATCAGCTAGTTCACCTTCTTCATCCATATCTTTTATGATATCCAGTCCACCCAACAGTTTTCCTGCATTTGCAAAGGATAAAACAGTTATAGAAGGTCACTAATGTCTGTTTATGTGTTAGGCCAGAAATGAAAAATTGGGGCTCTCCAGGGAATTGTTCACAAATACACCCAGTGCTGTAAGCGGCAGTAACAAAAACTCACACAATCTTTAAATTCCAAATCATTGAGTACATAAGTACTGTAATTTACAGTCCAGCTTTTTTTTTACTGAATTCTGACCCCTGCACTTGAACCTTGTGTAAAATAGGAAAAAGTATGGTGGACAGTTTTCTAGGTTTGGATTAATGAGAAGCTTTCTTTTTTCCGAGAAGTTACTTTACTAAACTATAAGATGCGTTGTGTCACCGTATAGGCTTAAAATAGGCCTTTCACCATAAAGAAAGTCTTATTACCGTTGACATAAAGCTGTGGGTAGGTTGGCCAGTTTGAATATTCTTTCAATCCCACTCGAACGTCCGGTGCCTCGAGAATATCAAATGTACTAAATTCGCAATCATTTTTTCTTAATATCTCAATCATTTTCTTGCTAAATCCACACCTTGGCGCATCCGCATTTCCCTATAAAAAAGCAAATACTTCTACAGACCAGTGATTTCTTCTTCAGCTTTACTCACAACCAAATGTAATGATCAAAATTAGACCAAGGCAACCTATGTAATGAAGCGCCTGATGGTAAAAATATTGTTAAAACTTGCATATCAAGAATCATACAACTGTGCTTTGCAACAAACCACACTGTACTATACTGCTTGATGAAGTGACATTTCACATTACATTGAATGTATGCTGCAAATTCAATCCATAGAACAGTAGAACATTATACACAGGTAAATAATCACATTCACAGAATCCTAATTGGTTGCTACTAACCTTCATGAAAACAATGCATGAAGCAGAATTTATGAGTGATTTCAATTTCTGGTTCAAGACAGTCTTGCTTTGTTCTTCGAAGTTAGTTGGTGCAATAACTTCCAGATTTCTTTGCACCTACAATAAATGAGACGAGAAAATTTGCCATAAGAAACTGTCGCAGTAAAAATTTGTCTGTAGGAGACTGTCCGGTTCCCATTGTCATATTTATCTAGTTATTGGTTTAATATATTCAGTTTATTTTTATGGTTGATATAACTGTGGGAAAGAAGAAATTAACGTAAAGACAGGGTCCAAAGCAGGGGTCTCAAAAGTAGTAGATGTCGACCTCTAGGTGTCCTGAAGACAATCCAAGGTTCGATTAATACCGGAGAGATCAGCGAAATCCCAGAATGCCCTAGCGATTGAACCAAGGTGTTAACCAGTCTGGGATAATGTATCTAAACTCGCAGAGCATCAAATATTATTTTCCTGATATATGTAAATTTTCAAAAAGATTATTTGTGTTTGCAATTGAAATGTGAAGGATTCATTTTTTCTTTTGCAAAGGTTAGTACTAAGATTAAGCATGGGGGCCGAACAGACATCGAGTTATTTCCCAAGAGGCCAGTGGCGTGAAAGATGTGGGGAACATGGCATTGAAAATAACATAGGAAGTATCTGTAGTTCTTATTATATGATATTGACTCTATCAAGCACTTACTAATTTTTCAAGCTTTGGAACATGGGCTCCATCCAATTTATCGATTTTCTGCTGATTTTTAACGAATATGAACGTAGGAACAGCAACAATCTCATACTGCAGTGAGACCTCTGCCATCTCTTCTGCTTCCACTTTGAGAAAGTGAACCTGAACAATTATTGTCTTGAATCAAAACTTGATACAAAAAGAAAATATAGATTTATGAACTCACCTGTACATATTGCTTGGCAAGATCTTCCATGGCGCTATTCATCAGTATACACTGTTCAGACCATGATGCCGAAAAGTGGATTACGACAAGATCTTTTTTAGCATCCTGCAACGTCTTTTTGAAATCCTGAAAACATATGAAAAGGATAAAGCTTACAGTTCGATTAGGTCAAAAAAGTGACTGGAATTAAAGTAAGGGGATTAGCGATTTCTCGTGTCTCGATATATTTCTTTCTTCTTCATCAACAAAATGTCATCCCCATCCCTTTTACATGTGAATCCTCCCACAAATAAGTAACTGCTCACTCCTCCTCATTTGATTTTAGTGATAAATAGCGGAGTGGTGAGCTCTCACTGCAGTAATGCAAATAAACTAGTGTTTAGTTACCTCATTGTTCTTAATTTCAACAAGTGAATTCATCTCCAGTGTTGGTTTATTTTGAAATCTCCTTATATTGCGCACTAACAATAAGTAAGTCGTTCGATCTATTGCACGAAGATTTATATGGATCACTGAACAGCAATTTTTATTGAACTTCAGCGTTCGCGATCAATCATGCAAAACGGGATTATGGATCTAACTAATGAACGGCATGTCACTGTACCAGGACCTATAATTAAGAAAATTTACGGGAAGACCGTCAAAAATTTGCGGCCACACTTTTAGCACCTCTACAGTGAAAAGACTTGGGGTACGTGAGCCGCCGGAATCGGTTCCGGGTTACAGATCTTTAAACGCGTTTAAATGAACGAAACAGATATTTTCAGTCTTAACCTGATTCAATCGCCCCAATTTTTTCAGGGAATGTTAGTTTATGTATTAGGTATCATATGTCATATTTTTAGCGTGATTAGATCATTAGAAGTTCTTTTATAAAAGTTGATTGTACTTTGCCATCTAGCGGTTAGAATTTTTTAGATCACTTTACGGTTATAAATGATACAACAGTGACACCTAGCGATTGAAATTTTTTACTTTACCTAAC